>JALDNG010001163.1:0-67554 GCA_024349245.1 Neodontobutis hainanensis
TGAACTTTCAGGTTGCTCCTGAGGTCTTTGACCTGCAGCTGCACAGGTAAGGAAACTGGAAAACAAAAATTAAAAATGGTTTAACACAGATTTACTCAATCTCAAAAATACAGCATCTTTGACTACTATTTCTAAATAACCAGTTTCTTAAAAAGGTATGCAACGTGTCAATTTTAAGAAAACTATCATTAACCACATATGCTAAGATAGATATCAAACAGAAACTATAATTCTAAATGATCTACTTTATATATTTTTACAACATACAGTTTATAATTACGAGGCTATCTAATGACAAGCAGTTTAGTACTATTGCTAGCTGTAGATGTATTTTAGAACAAAGATGACAACATGGTGCTTAGTAAAGTAGGAGAATATTTAAAAAACGTAGATAAAAGTGAAATTCACCTGAAGTAGAGCAGCAGCAGAGGGAACAGTGAAGGAGCAGAGATGTTTTAGCTCAGGTCTCTGTCGGAGCCAATAACGCTTAATAATAGTGACCTGAAAGGGAGATATAATCATTAAATTAGATAATGCTTACCTAATAATACACTTCGTTTTACCAATATATTATTCTATACATAATTTGGGTAAAAATACGGAGCCCCTCTGGTCTCACTATGTAAAAAAAAATATATGTAACTAAGTCGTGCCACGAGATACGCTAAGTCGTGGCCACGAGATACGCTAAGTCGTGGCCACGAGATAAGTAAATATGAAAGCATGCACGCTAACTCTGCCGCCCATAAGGCTCATACATACAGCCAGATGGACCTAAGCCTACAACGCCCTCTGCTGACGTTTTATCGTAGGTTACACAGACATGCTTTTCCAAAATGTCAAAGACTTCAATAATTAATAAACCAGTCTGCACACTAATATAGACTATCTTAAAATCATAATCAGAAATACTTTATTGATCTTTATTGATATCGATAACCCAGGGGACAATTGTTGTGTCACAGTTGATGTGCACATCAAGACATTTAAAGAAATATAAATAATAATATAAGTTGGTAAATAAACAAGTAGCCTATACACATGTAAAAGTATATGCTAAATAAATATATGCTATAAAATATGAAGAAGAGTTATAAAGGACCATGGATATGCAGCCTACAAGATTTACATTACTGTATTAACAGAATTGAATTGATTGTGATGAACAGTACTAGTAAATAAATAGAAGCAGAACTGCAGCAAACTATATTACACTGAATATTAAAACAGATAATATTGCACAGAATGTGAAGTATTACATTGCACTACAATACAGGGTCCATTTAAATAACAAAGGTTATCAATATCAATAAAGATCAATAAAGTATTTCTGATTATGATTTTAAGATAGTCTATATTAGTGTGCAGACTGGTTTATTAATTATTGAAGTCTTTGACATTTTGGAAAAGCATGTCTGTGTAGCCTACGATAAAACGTCAGCAGAGGGCGTTGTAGGCTTAGGTCCATCTGGCTGTATGTATGAGCCTTATGGGCGGCAGAGTTAGCGTGCATGCTTTCATATTTACTTATCTCGTGGCCACGACTTAGCGTATCTCGTGGCCACGACTTAGCTTAACTCTTGGCCACGAGTTAGCGTATCTCGTGGCCACGACTTAGTTACATATATTTTTTTTTACATAGTGAGACCAGAGGCTCCGTAAAAAAGGCAATTAGTTTTAATAACTAATGCCATTAGTTATTAAAATGAGTTTTAGCAATAAGGAATATTGCAATAAGCAATAATGCTAATAATAATTTAGCAATAATAAAAGAAAACACTGCTCTCGTTACAGTTAACTACTAGCAGGTCGTAATGTTTTTGACACTTTAAAAAAAATACTTTCAATACTATATGTTGATTAAAATCAAGTATATAGGTACAAATGAATATAACATTCACCTCAAGTTAGCCAGCAGTCAAAAATGCAGCAAAGACAGAGAATGAGCTTGGCTTCGCCCGGTGGCTGTAGAAGTCAGCGCCTTCTACCGTCAATGGTTTTGCTGCTACCTGCAAGACTTTCAACTTTAAACAAGCCTGGTTCTGATTGGCTCGCTGGTTACCATGTGAACGCGCACTTAAACCTAGCTCATATGCCCAAATTAGGACTTCTGGGTCGATAAAAATGGCAACTGAAATGGCTTCACATTCGAGGTTCGTAACCATAGACATAATATACGTAGACGCCCGACTGACGCTGCCTATTGGAGCGGACGTATCAGCGCGGCGCCATCTTGGATGGGTCTCCGATGCTCCGCCCCCCGCATTTATTTCTACTGAGGAAGGTGTATTCCTCAACTACAATGATCATAACTCCCCGAGTTTTTACCGGATTTTCACACGGTTTGGTTTGTTTCAAACGACAGAGACTTGGTTATAATACAGGACGCTGTGACACATTAAAAAATTACGCTTTCATGTAGAAATACTTTGTATTACAAAGTTTAACTAAGACATATGGTAGACTATGGCATATTGATAAATGTATAAATGAATGCATTTTATATTTTAATAATAAAGAAACAAGTTTGATTGTTCATTTAAATTTATTACACCTTCTTTATTACATTTAGGACCTTCTGTGTGTCTGGAGACAGAGACTTTGTGAGGTAGTAGGCAATTGGAGCTTTCCAATGACCCTGTATTCCTACCACCATAAAAACAAGCACCTCTGTGGCTAAATCAGTCTCATCCATCCCATTCCCCATATCCACATATCCAGACATTTTCTGGGTATGGGGATTGTACTGGACATGTTTTTTGATGGCCATGGCATCCAACATGAGGGCCACAGAGCCATATTTAGCAGGGTCTTCTTCACGTCTTCTCTTTAACATGTTCAACATCATTGTGTTGAGCCCAGGCCTGGCATCCACTGATTGCATCCACCTTTACAAAAGAAAATAAATAGCTATTTAGTGCTTCAACCCTTGGATCCCTATTTTGGGCACATTTTCATTTTTTCTATGATTGTTCTTTTTCCAATACTTTGGAAGACCTTCTCAATGAAAAAATTGTCAAAAAGCACATACACACTCAAAACTTCTACAGCAGTTCCTGTTTGTTGTACATTATGTAGGGCTGAAGTGTTTTAAGTATTTTAACCAGTATGTTTAAAAGGTGAAATAAAAAAAAAAACATGTACTACACCGTTGCAATGTATGTGGATGTGGCAGGGGAAGATGCAGAGAATCCCTCTGATAATTGTAGGCTTTCGGACCATGGAGGTGCAGTGTGAGGGCAAACTCTCTCTGGTCTTTGGTGTATTCATAGCCCCGCTTTGAAAAGAGTTCTACCTGAAGATCTGAAATTCAGTTAAACTAGTTAGACAGACTAGTTAGAAAGTTCCCTTGAAATAATACATTTTGTATTAGTGTATAGTGTAAACAATATACAATTCAAGGTGGTATTATCAATTTATTTTTACCAGAGAAGAAGCCAAGCCTTTCATTCAGCTCCTTATGTATAAGGTTCTTTTCCTTCAGATCTTCCAGAAGACTCTTTACAGTTTTCTTTGCTCTCTGTTCTCAGGTCTTTGCATTTTTCTTCTCCCGCTCTAGACTCTCCACTCTAGCCAAAGTTTCACTGAGTCTGGCCTTTAGACGAGTAGGAGAATTGGGCAATGCATAAGAGTGGTCCTAGTAGAATAACATATACTCATTCACATATAAGTGTATGAGTATTTCTGAAAAGAGTTGCAGAAAGCAAGGGAGATATTTTGATATGACCACAGCCATGATGCTCACAGCTGTATGGGACATTTCAAATAGCCTACAAATACTCACATCATTGGGCTGAGGTTCACTTTCAGGAAAATGCTGAGAAACATCCACTGTTAGGCTCTCTTCAGCTTTCCTTGAAGTTTGTGTGTTCCTTGTCACTACAGGCTAAAACATAATAAACATAATACTTAAAAACAACTTCATTAAAAACACTTGAAAAAGGTTTTAGTATCTTACAGTGTATTTTAATACACAATACATCACTAATACATGCAGAAATATCGGTTTTACCGTTTTTGTTTTACATATGAATCATAGACATCTCTGTTAGCATGTAGAGTAAAATACACCTACTCTTTGGAGATGACATGGGAAGCTGAAGACAGATGGGGTCATCTCTAAGCCTGACAATCTGACCCGTCCTGTCAAAATCATCAGTCTTGAAGTGTTCACTGCAGAGCTTTGACGACTCAGTCACAACAAAACCCTCCCGTCTAATAGCAACTTCCCATTGCCTCCTCAAGCCTGTATCACTGGGAAACCTTCAAAGTGTGAAGAGAGAAAAAAAAACAGCAAGAGATTATGAGAGAGAGTAGCTTAAGTTGCGTTACCAGTTCCTGCTGAACGTTACACGTAAGTAAACGGTAAATGGTAAAATAACCTAAATTATTGTTCAATCTTACTTGTGAAATGTAATCCCATGCGATCTAGTTTCAATACTGCGTTGGTTATTGCAACCATAAGCTGCACAAAATACGGGCATAATTGCTCGCTCTCCGTTGACTCCGATTGACTCTGGTGCTAGCGTTGAGTGGAGAGACCCACCCAATATGGTGGCGACGTGGATCACTCTCCAGCACGTCATGAGGCGTCTACGTATATTATGTCTATGTTCGTAACGCTATGGGTGACGTCACACTCCTTATGTCCAGCCCTTCTACAGACATTGGTCTGGACCCAGTCTCTGCCTCCTCCCTCTCCTGCTCTGCCAGCACCCTCTCATCTGCCACTCCACACAGCTCCTTTCTCCATGGCAATGGCAATAGTGTAGTTTTTCTCAGAAAAATACAGGCAAGTTTTGTACTACAATTTAGAAATTCATTTTTAGTCTATCTCAATAGATACATTTCAAATAAACTTTTGTCTGAATTTGTTTATCTTACCTCTTCCGTGTTTCTGCTGTCTTTCTGCAGCTTCTTTCAGCTGAAAATGAGTCAGCGGGTGGGGGAGGGCAGCGAAAGTTTGGGGAGCACGGGTGTCGAGCGGAGAGAGGCTGAGACCTAAAAGGCACCCAGGACACATTTATAAAAATACAAATGATTAGTGTTTTGAAGTACATGTGTGTACTTCTTTCAAAATCTCTTCTCTGCTACTGTTTTCTCAAATTGGCTTCTCCTTTTTCTCTGTTACACGGGAAGGCTAGAAAAATAGCTTATGAAAGCTACCTTTCCTTCTTGTGTTTGTTGCGCTTTCCAACACCACTTCAACTTTTATACACGCAAAAACCATTAAACCTTTGTTCTGGTTTACATTATTAGACACATTCTCCAACAATGGCCCATTCATACCACCTTAATTCTCACACACATCGTTTATCTTTAACTCTCTAGGCCAACCTTATATTATTCTTAGTATAAGCCCCTTAACTCTTTTGGGCTTTTCTCTGTATCTCAACGCTTCACACGCAGTGAACAGTTCATCATAAGCCTACATTTTTCCTATATTGTCACGTGACTTCAAACTTCTATCTTTCCATTAACCATAGGATGTGGCAGGGTCTCAATTAGGAGTCAGCTCGAGCCCTTCCGTGCGTCCAAGGCACCATTAAAACAACATTTCTAGTTAGGCCATACATTTCAATGTGGCGTGTTAAGATCAGCTATGCCCAGACCATATACCTTTATCGTAATCGGTTATCTTATCTATATCGTAGAGTTCACACATGATCATTTGTGGGAGTCGGATTCAAAAATGCCAAGCTTACGATTTAGCGAGTCTACAATCTTTACCACAGATCAACATCAAAAACATCCAGTTAAGGTCTGTTACCAAGTAGCTCAGGTTAGCAACAAAGAGAGTAATCCACACGGACAAAAAAGGTAAATTGCCAATTGATTTATTAAGTCATTTGATTAAGTAAGATGGCAAACAAACAAAAGTGTTTACCAAGCTGGGAGCAACAGTTGGGTCGTCACATCCCCTCACAAATAAGATGGCCAATAGCTTTATGAACCAATTTGTTTTCCTCACTCAGCAACTTTGGTACCTAAAGAAGCAAATTAAGAGAAGAGACAAAATAATTAGTAACCTTACACAAGACAGGCAACCACATTAGCATTTACACAGCTCGAGATGCATCAACTAAGACATTTTCTGTGCCTCTACTATGGCAAATGGCTGTAGAAATAAACACCATCTCATGAGACGCTGATTTGGATTTTGTAGTGAGTAGAGAAATGTTAGAGAGTTGTTGTCAATGTTGGCAATGAACAGAACAACAGGCAGGATATATTCCACCCCCAACATACACCTCAAAATGTTTTTTTTTTTTTTTCCCCCCCCCAACTACTCCTGTCTTAACGTCACTCATGCCTTGCAAAATAGGGTTCTAACCGATTTATATGACATAACTGTGACTTTCTATGTCGTTCAGGTTGAGTTGAAGTCGTGTCGTTTTGGTCAGAAATCTGCTTAAAAGGACCCGAGAATCTGGCCTGAAAAGGAGAACTTTCAACAAGAAACAAGGCTAAAACTTCATCACCGGGGTCAAAAACCCGTTTCACTGCGTTACGATACAAGATTTTCTTCATTTCCCTTGAAACTTTTCTAAGTTTACTTTTGCCTTTTTCACAGCTTCATACAACCGCCTCTTAAAACCATTGACATAGTCAATTAGGTTGGAGGGAGGAGGGGAACTTTTCCAATCACTCTGTAGCACAGCCAAAAGACCATGTACAGACTGGCCAAACACCAGCTAAACCCTGTACTGGCCTGGGTAGCTTCTCTAGCTGCCAGCATGAGCAAATGTAGACCTTCCTCCCAGTCATGATCAAGTTCAGTACAGTAAGCCCGCAGCAGAGACTTCAGGGTCTGATGGAAACGTTCAATAGCTCCCTGACTCTTTGGATGATATGGTGTAGACTTAACATGCTTGACCTGTAGCTGTTTAAGAATCTCTGCAAACATTTTGAGGAAAAGTTTGTCCCCTGGTCACTTTGTATCACTTTAGGGATACCAAAAACAGAAATGAATTGAGACAAAGCTTTGATAACAGATTTTGTAATGATATTCCTGAGAGGAAAAGCTGCTGGGTAACGCGTATTTAAACAAATTACTGTCAGCAAATACATGCTGCCTGTTTTTGATTTGGGTAGCGGCCCTACACAGTCTATTAAAAGATGTTCAAAAGGTTGACCAACTGTTGGAATAGGTCTTAAAGGTAGTGGTTTTCTTACTTGGTTGGGCTTCCCAGTTAACTGACAAGTGTGACAGGTTCTAACATAGAAAGACACATTTTTTTTTTAGTTTAGGCTAACAAAAGTAAGGCAGCACTTTGCCAAAGTGTCCTGCGACACCACAATGAGCTGCCTCAAAAACATTGGTCCTAAATTTAGTTGGGACTACCACTTGAAAGATGATCTCACCAACCAGACTATTCTGGTGAGGAATCCATTTTCTCAACAACATACCATCATCCAGACAGTACCCAGATACTGCATCTTCTAAATTCTCTAAGGACTGAACCTGAAGGAATAGATATTTTAGAGAGATGTCAACTTTTTGCTCTACAATCAACTCATGTCTTGTGACTGAGAGTGCAAAGTCAGACAAAGGAAAACACACATTTGGCTGTATTTCAGAGTTGTTAACTGACTGTTCTACAGAGTCTCTACTCTCATCTTTAGAGGACAAAGAAACAATGGAGCCTTTAGCCCACATTTGAGCTCCTGCCAGGTCATTTCCCAGTATAACCTGTTCTCCATCCACAGGTAGTCTAGGACAAACTCCTGTATCAACCACATCAGTGACAATGTCCGAAGATGACATTACACTGTGTAATGGGACAGTCAACATATTTAAACTCATTCCCTAACTTTTGCAAATCCACCAGCTGCGGATTTTGAGGAAAATGGTAAAACAGAGGCAGAAATGAAGAAGTTGAGGGCCCCTGAATCTCTGAGAATGTTAACAGGAGCTTCTCATTTCTGCCTGCTAAAGACACATAACCTCTAGAGATATATGGCCGGTAACCCGAGTCAACCAACTGTAAGTCAGTATCCAACAACCACGGGCACATTTTCAGAGTGGATCTCATCTTCAGACTTGGTGTGAGCCTTCACTGCAGCAATAGCTTTGGCTTTCTCAGCTGGAGAAACAGAAGCAGCAAGGGCAACTGGTTTAGGGAATTGCTTTCCTTTTAGCTTTTAATACTGGACAGTCATTTTTCCAGTGTCCACACCCTAAACAATAGTTACAGGTTTTACTTGAATCCTGCAATAACAAAGTCTGTTAAGAATCTGACCACTTTCTTGTTTCAGCCAGCCTCTCAAAAAGCACAAAGAAAGTGTGAGGGTCTTGTTCTGAAAACTTAAATTAACCGAAACATCAAAATGATGGCTAGGCTCTAGTGTACCAGAGACAACTGCTCCAACCAGATGCCAGTACAAAAATAACAAACTAAAACAAAAAACGTGTCCAGTTTCCTGGGCCATGTTCTTAAGCCTAACACAAACTATTCCCCCTTCCAAAAAATTATGGCTGCATAACGCCAGTCAAGCATTTAAAGCTTAATAAAATGTGTGACCACAACATTAAAACCTCTCTACATGAGCCACCTTTTCACTGTGTGAAACCTTCCTCTCCAACCATTTAGTCCTACTCAAACAAAACACACTCAAGTAAAGTACTGAATACTATTATTAGAACAACAAAAAAGATTCCATAATCCCGGACATGCCCCCATTTGTAACCTAGCTCAGGTTAGCAAAGCCGGTGCCTCACCTGAGAGAGCGAGGGAGAGAGAGAGGGAGAGAGAGAGAGAGAGAGAGAGGGAGAGAGAGAGAGAGAGAGAGAGAGCGAGAGAGAGAGAGAGAGAGAGAGAGAGAATCGGACGGTTTCTTAGCGCTTAGCGATCCCCGAAACTACATGCAAATACACAAAGTTATGCAGCTCACATGCTGCCACCATGCACCACACAAAGTTCTGTAAATGAGCCGCAGCCAACAAACAAGGGCATTCCATACTTCTACTCTTTTTCTCAACCAAAAAGATTTAACAACTGTTTACTTGAATAGAAACTCCAATAGTCCAGTTGTTCCACAGTCCTCTCTTCGTCTCTCTGCTATTTCTTTCAGTTCAGATATCGTCACCGCTCTTCACGCAAACAGAATGCAGTTCTGGCCCGTACTGCTTTAACAGCGCAGCTCGGGACTGCATTTCTTCCGTGCACGTCAGTTATCCACCCTTCGTACACAAAACAGCGTGTTCTGAAAGCACGGCAACAAATGTTATAAGAATTCTTTATGTCCTTATATTTATCCAGAGAGACAAGTAGACATAGTATAATTTAAAAGCCATGGCCAGGTTTATTCTTGCAAGAAGCAAAGCAGACACACACATGTATCAAGTTACAGGGGGAGGTTTGCTTGGGGAATACAGGAAAACATTGGATTTTATAACACTAAAGTGGAGGTCGTGTGGGGGCGTGTCATGCACACACACTCCCCAAGGCCTAAGCTGCAGAGAGCAGGTCCCGTCTCGTCTAGTCCTAGTCTAGTGAATTGACCTGACCTGAGAAGAGAACTATGAGCACCCACTAACTGTAAACAAAAATTATTATAACACTCGCTCATATGAAGAAAACTTTGTCCCACTCTTTAAGAATACTAAACCAGATCTTCAAAGGTGGAATAACTTACCGCTGATGTTAATTGGCCACATTAATTGTATAAAGATGAACATATTACCCAAATATTTATATTTATTCCATAGTATTCCCTTCTACATACCAAAGAAATTCTTTGAAACCTTAGACAAATGTATTTCTGCATTCATTTGGAATGGTAAATTACCTTGAATACATAAAGAGTTAATGCAAAGACCTTGACCCCTGGGTGGATTGGCTTTACCAAACTTTCAGTTTTATTACTGGGCAGAAAACATACGTAACATGCTGTACTGGATCAGTGACTCACATAGAGACACCCCAGCCTGGCTTCACATCAAGTCTTCTAGCTGTGGTAAAACATCCTTATCAGCATTGTTGTGCTCTTCACTTCCTTTAGAGTTACATACTTATAAATGCAACCCCCTGCTACACGATTCACTCAGACTCTGTGTAGTGATGTCCCTCGTACCAGGAGACGCCAACACCCTTCAGAGTTTCACAGATTTACACCTTTCAACTTTTACAGACCTTCTTCCCTTTTGTTTATTCAGACTGAGAAGATTTGATTAGCAACTATGTGCTAATCTGGCCCAGATATTCGATGTTGTGTTAAGAGAGTTCACGGAGAAGTAAACAGAATTAACGACTGTGTTTTTCACTACTTCAAAGGACAATGTAGGTGCTATCTTCCCGGAGACCGGGCCTGCTAGAACCAAAAGCTGACACCTTAATCCTTTTTATATACAGCTGCGATAAGACTCTCAACTCAACAGAAAGGAATGTCTTTGTTTCAGGATTCTAAATTGATCGAACAGTGCACTCTGCTGGATAAACAGAGAAACAACGCTGCATCGGAACTACAGTCAAAGTTACGTTTGTGACATTTAAAAGTGTATTAAAGATTGTTAGTAAATGTGTAAACCTCACCATTTTTCATTAACAGGCTCCAACAGGACAAGAAATATAAAGATGTTATTCTGTTTTACTTTGCACAGTCGTATTGTACAATAAAAACTAATTATTACTTTGTTTTCAGCTAAATTACAGAGAATATACATGTGTTTGGTATTCAAAGATTCGTAAAGATATTTCCCATGTCTTTATGCTACAACATAAAAGCAATATGGTTTCTAAATGTGTTTAATTCCTTTATTTGGTGGAATAAAGAGAAGTTTATCTCCAAATCCCAAACTCCTTGTAAACACCCCTTCTGACCAAACGTGTGTAAACACGCCCTCTTCGTCGATTACTAAAGGCCCTGCAGCCCGGAAATCGCTCTCTTAAGCTTTTTGTTTTTACCCGCTAACTTAAGCTTTCTTGTGTCTCTTGTTACCTCTTGCGACAATTCTTAAATCTTTACTTATTTTACTTTCGTAACTTTCAAGTCTTCTAGCCCGCAGCACACACCGTGCAAACGTGAATTTTTCATCTTTTAAAGACTCAACGCATCGATTTTGTTTTGAAAAGACTTTCTGGCCAAACTACATCACTGCCTCGCGGAAGAAACTTTGTAGTTTTTAAAAGACGACTTCTTGCGAAGAGAGGAGATTTTTGTTAAATCCAAAAGACACCTTTCAAGTCTTTCAGCGGATTTCAGTTTTAAAGACTCTCATATTGACTGCTGGTAAAGTCTCCTTTTACCTCACGGACAATCACAAAACGCCCTGTGGGTGGCTAAAGGTGCTACCTTCAGCCTGTGTACATGTGAAGCCCTCTGCTGCCGGAAACCAGCTGCGAATCCCGGGGATTTTGAAGCATCACTTTAGAACTGATCGGAACCGCACCGCTGGTACCGACCCACCAAACGACAGAGTGAGTGAACACGTGACACTGGTGTTTTGGCGTTATAACTGTAAATTGTCCCACAGAAGACCCAGCAAAACCCTTTTCCCATACGATCTTCAAATAGCTGTCAATAGTCCTTTCATTAAGTTTTCCCTCCGTAACAACTCCAAGGAAATAGCATAAATAATGGTTAAAACTACTTTACTCCACCAAAGGTTTTAACAAGCAAACCATTTTTCATTGTCAGTCAATGTTTTGTGTTAATTACCCTCATCATTTGTCCCTAATTATTCCTTTGTGTCATTTCCCCTGTCATTATTCATTGTTAACCTTGTATAATCTTTAATAAAACCCCTAAAAGACATTAAATGTTTCTTTGTTTATAATTGAGAATTTTGAAAACTAGGAGAAAACTAGAATTTACTTCCTTCAGATTGAGACTTAATCTTATTAACATAATAAGTTCCCAGGACTATGAATCTGGGTGGTGCCCTGAGGAAAATGATTTAATATCAAATATTAATTTATTAATTTACATAATTACTATTCATATTAATTATCAATTAATCAATATACACTACATCTGGGTGCAATGTACGAAGAAATTAGGTTACACTCAATGTTGATAAAAGCACCTCTGTACTCAAATCATTTGTTCCTAACCTTCCATGTTTGACTCTGCTTTTAAGATCTGGGGAAATAATGGGTTGCATAATTTCAAAGACTATTTATGAATGGGACCTTTGCTTTGTTCTCCCAGATAACGGCTATGTTCAGAATTCCGCAAACACACTTTTTCCACTATTTACAAATTAGTCATTTCATAAATAGTAGGTACCCGCCATTTCCTAACTTACCTGAAGAAACAACCCTGGAAAAAATGTTAGAAATAAATATCCATAAAAAAGGCGCAATTAAATGTGAATCTAAAGAAATTCTCCCTCCCTTTTCATTATTAAGTTGCACTGGGAAAATGGTTTGGTTCTGAACATAACTGATGACCTCTGTGAGTCTATTCTTAATAGGGTACACTCTTCTTCTGTATGTGCAAGGCATGGGCTTCTACAATTTTATATTCTTCATCGCTTACATACTGTATGTCTAGGGAAAAATTAGCAAAGTTCTATCCAGGCACTTAACCCGCTGTGCAATTGATGTAAGGCAGTAACTAATTCACCTGTTCACACCTTTTGGATGTGTTCCAAGCTTCCCATTTATTGGACATCTATATTTGACACGTTTTCAAAAGTATATGACGTACAATTTCTCCCCTCTGCCTTAACAGTACTCTTTGAGTTACACCTCCTGAGATTCCTATTTTCAAACATTTTTCAAATGCCATTTTATTTGCTTCCAAAATTGAGCAGGGTCTTATACTTTTGAGGTGGAAGAATGAGTCCCCTACTACACCTGACCAGTGGGTTGCGGATCTCCTGAGATATTTACATATGGAAAAAATTTGATGTACACTGGCAGGCTTGACTGCAAAATTTGACAAGGTATGGCAGCCATTCCTGAAATACATTGAATCGTTTACAATGGGCACCTTACCGTGACCTGAGAACCAAATCACTGTTTTAGTGATGTTGCTGTGGAGTTTGTGAACTTTGTATTTTTATTTTATTTTTTATTTAATTCTCTGTCAGTTTTGTTTTGTTTCTCTAATAATCTTATTTATTGTCAACTGTGTATCTATATTATTGTTATTTTGCTATGTTTAGGTGGTTATTTGAGAAAAGAAAATTGAACATCGAATATCAAGTTTGTGATGTAGTGAATGAATAATGTGCTATTTAAAATCACAAATAAAATTATATATATATATATATAAATAAAAAGATATATAGGGTCGTCATGGAAGAGTTTTTTTTTTTTTTTAAGAAAAGGAATCAATAGAAAGGAAGTAGAATTCAGTGTTTGTCAGTCAGCTGTTGACAGAGTTGGCTGGAATCACAAGCAGCTCTGTTTTTGCAAGGTTCAGCTGCAGGTGATGGTCCTTCATCCAAAGTGAGATGTCACTCAGACAGGCCGAGATGCGAGCAGAGGCTGTCGGATCATCAGGTTGAAATGACAAGTGGAGTTAAGTGTCATCTGCAGCAATAATAGGAAAAACATGTTTCTGAATGTCAGAGCCAAGTGATGTCATGTATATGGAAAAGAGTAGCGGTCCAAGCACTGAGCCCTGTGGCACCCCTGTATTAAGATGTTGGGACTCAGAGACCTCATCTCTCTAGGATACTCTGAATGACCTATCTGAGAGGTAATATTTGAATTATTGCAACGCCATTCCAGAGACACCCGTCACACTGAGTATCTGTAGCTTTCTAACAGTGTAGGGTTGAGAGTGGGTTTCTTAAGTAGTGGTGTGATGCGGGCCTCTTTGAAAGCTGTGGGAATGACCCAGTGGAGAGAGATGAGTTGATGATGTGGGTGAGAGCAGGCACGACAGATGGAGAAATGGCCTGATGGGGATGTGTGGGGATGGGAGCCAGCGGACAGGTGGTAGGGTGTTTGGAACTAATGACCTTAGAAAAGTCGGCTTCAGTTAGAGGAGAAAAAGAAGGAGCAAACACATATCAGGGGTGTGGATGAGTTCGACCGGTGGTGGCGCAGAGAACTGACCATTTTCTCTGAGCTGACCGGAGGCTGGCACAATGCTCGCGTAGAACATCGGATAACCAGGGGGCAGACGAGGATGTACGGGCTGGTCTAGATGTAAGAGGGCATAAGTTGTCCAAGCAGGATGTAAGCGTGGAGCACAGAGTGTCGGTGGCAGTGTTAGTGTTTAAAAAGAGATCTCCTCAAGAGGGAAGCGCAGAAGAGACGGCAGAGGAAATGTAATAAGAATTTTCTATGTCCCTATATTTATCTAGAGAGACACGGTGACAGATTATAATTTAACAAGCAATGGCCAGGTTTTAATCCTTGCAAGGATGAAGCAAAACAATCACTCAGTAACAAGGGTACAACGGAAAGTTTGCTTAAAGATGTAAACAGAACATAAAACTTTATAGAAAATAGTGACGACCTTGGTGAGAGGCGTTCACAATGTTCCAGGTGCAGATGTCCCTAGACAAACCATGTCTCAGTCTAGTTATGTCTACTTCATGCTTGGATTAGCACGAAGGACATGACATGAATTTGACATGACCTGAAGAGAACTATAAGCCCCCAGTAACTCTAAACATTAAAACTAAAATTCTTATAACAGGAAAAGCGGGAGGGACTGCAGGAGTGAACGCAGGTTGCATCGGAAAGTGACCAGCTGTAAAACAGTCGCAGTGTCTGGAGAAGTTAGATCGAGGTTGACAGTTACGAAGAAATGATCAGACGTGTGCAGTGGCATGACCTGAGTGTGCCGAGCGGAGCAGTACCTTATGTAGATACGATCTAGTTGGTTTCCAGAATTGTGAGTTGCTGATGTGGTCGCTTGAGGTCAAATGATGCAGTCAGGTTCTTGAAGTTAGCAGCCTGTGGCTTTTCAAGGTGGATGTTGAAGTCTCCTAATACCACCAGAGGAGTTCCATCCTCAGGGAAGGATGAAAGAAGCACATCCAACTCCTCCAAGAAATGTCCAAGCTGACCTGGGGGTCGATAGATAACTACAAAATGAGTTTTAACAGGGTGGGTGATAGTAACAGCATGGAACTCGAAGGAGCCGTTGTCACACAAGGGTGCTAGCTGTTTGAACTTCCAGTCGGTAGGGATAAGTTGGCTGGTCCCTCCACCCCTTCCTGTGAGGCGAGGACTGTGGGAGAAAGTGTGATTATGGGAGAGGGCAGCGGGAGTGGCAGAGTCCTCTGGTTTGATCCATGTTTCTGTAAGAGTTGATGGTCTTTACTCTCTTAGGTCTTCAATTGATGACAGTTGCCACGACTGCTGCCGCGATAGTTCACACTTGTGTACCCGTCTAAATCAAGAATAAATTCGGCAGGTCACACCTCCAAATGGCCGTAAACAACTCAAACAAAACCAGGCCATGGGCACCACGTGACAGAGTTGTAGTAATGCACAGCGCAGTTTCTCAGCAATAACACGTCACTAAGCTCAAAAAGACAAGAATCACATAAACTTACACAGTTCTGTAGGCTTCTGCTGATAAGCTGCTTAGTCACATTAAGTCAATTACAACATCAAAGTCAAAGGAATAATGTCTCAACCAGACTTAGAGAAACTTATCCATGCTTTTCTCTCCAGCAGGTTAGATTACTGTAACGGCCTGCTCACTGGTCTCTCAAAACGAGGGTTAAGACAGCTGCAGTTTATTCAGAACGCGGCTGCTCGGGTTCTAACTAACACCAGGAAGTACAACCACATCAGTCCAGTTTTAAAATCTCTGCACTGGCTTCTTGTTGCTTAGAGAATATACTTTAAAACAGCACTGCTGGTTTACAAGCCTCTTAATGGTTTTGCACCAGAATATATTTCTGACATGCTTATGAACCTCCTTGGACTCTGAGAACATCTGGCCTTCTGCTCGTGCCCAGAGTTAGAACTAAACAGAGTGAAGCAGCGTTTAATTTTTATGCAAATCTGGAACAGCCTCAGCTTTAACAATGTTCTAGAGGAAGTTAAAAACCTTCCTCTTTAGCTCTGCCTATATTCAGTAAAGACAACTTAAGGTGTTTTATCTGCACTTGTAACGCACTTTGAGCCTACCTTGCCTATTGATCTCTGAAAGACACACTAACAAATAAAGCATTTTAGATGTAAGTACAGAGAACATGTCTGTGAAGGTTCTCAATCATCCAGGTAATATTAAAGAATAATTTAATACACCAATGATAGCTTGAAGTCTTTTGTGGTAGTTGTGGATAAGGCAGATGGTAAAGCTGCCCATTCTTCTTGGCAAAAAGTACCCAGTTCCTGTAAATTCTTGGGCTGTCTTCACTTTAAACTTTCACTTTATGCTGCTGTTGCCAATGACAGATCGACTTGGCCTTGTGCTTTGGATCATTGTCATGTTGGAACGTCCAAGTACGTCCTATGCACAGCTTCCAGGCTGCCATCAATTTTGACCAATTTTCGTCTGCCAAAACATCAGTGATCCACCTCCATGTTTCTCAGTAGGAATGGTGTACCTTTCAACATAGGCCTGGTACACTCTTCTCGAAATGTATAGTATATGGTTGTGGCCAAAAAGTTCAGTTTTGGTAGGACTGTGTTTGATGAGTAACACTTCGAAAGAGTTAAATTTCGGCTGTTATGATGGACCTGTAAAGCAAAATGTAACTTTATAAATGGCTGCAACACCACCACCCTGTTTCGACCTGTGACCTACCTGTGCATTTGCATAAGTGGCAGAAAAATATTGGGCCTAAGCCAAGTTTCACAAAGACAAAGTAAATCCAAGCTGTGAGAAGTAATAAGATCATTAATTAAGAGTGCTTTGGAGGATAGAGACCGCACATTCAGGAGACCGATCTGAATGTCTTGATGTAGAGCCTGCGTTTGAGGGCTGGTCCAGTGGAGCAATAGTGACAGGAACAAGTTGTGGAGCTCTAACAGTTCTGCTGGGTTTAAAAGATTGCCTCTGAGTTATAATAACATGAGGACAGGATGTTTTTGGGTCACTGACTCTGTGAGTTTTCAGATGTGTTTGAGGACTAAATAACAGATTTAGGCAGTAGACATCAGGATAACACGGCCTAACCAGACAACAAACAGCTTCTACATTATCCAGTTCCATACCCGCACTATCATGACTAGCAGGTTCTCTAATTCCTGCGACCTGCTGAGATTCCTTGTGTCAAATGCACCGAATGCACCGGTCTATATTACTAGACAAAATGGCAGCACCATGTCCAGTAGGATGCAGGCCGTCTGCCCTCAGCAGGCCAGGGCGGCCCCAGACAGAAGGCCAGTTATCCACGAAACCATAACCTTTCTGACTACAATGCCGGGCCAGCCACCGGTTCATGGAAACTAATCTGCTATACTGTTCATCACTACCCCTTACGGGGAGGGGGCCAGAGACAATTAATCGATTCCGACTCACCTTGTTTCCTAGTTCAAGAGTCCTGACTAGGCTATCTTTGGTTACCTCTAACTGACTAATTCTCAAATTATTGGTGCCGACATGAATAACTATCTGCTTGTATGTAATGCCAGTATGTGTCTGAGGAAACTCTCCCTCCCTGTGATGTCAGCACCCTAAGATTAGCCTCTATGTCCTGGCCCCCGGTAAATATAACCAGAATAACAATGAATGAGGTGTGGTGCACAGTTAAAGTGTTGACAATGTTAAGAAATAATAAATACGTAGCTTTAGGACAATGCCAGGAGAGATACACTCGCCTGATTGTTAGCAACACTGGGTTGCGTCCTCCGTCCACCAGGTAAAAAATCAAAGTGACATCACGTAGGCAGTGGGCATACCAAAAGCTGGATGCTTTGTGGCATTTGCGTAGCAATGGTTTTCTCAACCATTTTTGTGTGCACAATAAGTGCCTCCTTATTGTGCATCTTGAAACAGTAACATGACTGAGAGTCCTGTATTTCATCTGAAGTTTTTTGAGGGTTAATCTTTGCATTGTGATGAATTATCCAGGCAGTTGTGGCTGAAATCTTTCTTGGTCTATCTTAACTTGGTTTTGTTTCAACAGAATCCCTAATCCTGAACACTGCTTATGGCATTTTCAATTCCTCGGATATTTTTTCCTTTTTTATACAGTTACCTTTTCCTGCAGATCCTTTGACGATTATTTTGCTTTGACTCAGAATAGCAGAATACATAAAAGTCAGTGCAGCACTGAATGAAAGATACAAGAAACTCACTAACCTTTTATATACACAGACTGATTACAAGCAAACAGATCACAGTTGAGGATGGTTACATTTAGTAACCATCTGGCCAAAATCACCAGGGTATGTAAACTTTTGATCATTGTTATTTGAGTAGTACGGAGCCCCTCTGGTCTCACTATGTAAAAAAAAAAATATATGTAACTAAGTCGTGGCCACGAGATACGCTAACTCGTGGCCACGAGTTAAGCTAAGTCGTGGCCACGAGATACGCTAAGTCGTGGCCACGAGATACGCTAAGTCGTGGCCACGAGATACGCTAAGTCGTGGCCACGAGATAAGTAAATATGAAAGCATGCACGCTAACTCTGCCGCCCATAAGGCTCATACATACAGCCAGATGGAGGTACCGTGACCTAAGCCTAGAACGCCCTCTGCTGACGTTTTATCGTAGGCTACACAGACATGCTTTTCCAAAATGTCAAAGACTTCAATAATTAATAAACCAGTCTGCACACTACTATAGACTATCTTAAAATCACAATCAGAAATACTTTATTGATCTTTATTGATATCGATAACCCAGGGGACAATTGTTGTGTCACAGTTGATGTGCACATCAAGACATTTAAAGAAATATAAATAATAATATAAGTTGGTAAATAAACAAGTAGCCTATACACATGTAAAAGTATATGCTAAATAAATATATGCTATAAAATATGAAGAAGAGTTATAAAGGACCATGGATATGCAGCCTACAAGATTTACATTACTGTATTAACAGAATTGAATTGATTGTGATGAACAGTACTAGTAAATAAATAGAAGCAGAACTGCAGCAAACTATATTACACTGAATATTAAAACAGATAATATTGCACAGAATGTGAAGTATTACATTGCACTACAGTACAGGGTCCATTTAAATAACAAAGGTTATCAATATCAATAAAGATCAATAAAGTATTTCTGATTATGATTTTAAGATAGTCTATATTAGTGTGCAGACTGGTTTATTAATTATTGAAGTCTTTGACATTTTGGAAAAGCATGTCTGTGTAGCCTACGATAAAACGTCAGCAGAGGGCGTTGTAGGCTTAGGTCCATCTGGCTGTATGTATGAGCCTTATGGGCGGCAGAGTTAGCGTGCATGCTTTCATATTTACTTATCTCGTGGCCACGACTTAGCGTATCTCGTGGCCACGACTTAGCGTATCTCGTGGCACGACTTAGCTTAACTCGTGGCCACGAGTTAGCGTATCTCGTGGCCACGACTTAGTTACATATATTTTTTTTTTTACATAGTGAGACCAGAGGGGCTCCGTAGAGTAGTTTCTGTTGTTATTATCATTTAAAAAAAAAATTTTAAATTAAAAAATGGCCCAAAATCCCAGATTCTGCCATGATATCACTGTACACAACTGTATCTAATTTTACTGCCCCCAAGTGGCCATTATTATACTTGTGTTTATCAGCAGCAAATAACATTATTTTACACATAAAACATGCAGTGTTCTATAAATGTTAAATAAATACTAGATTTTTGGTCTTTTTTACTGCCCTCAGTGTGATCCCGGTGTTTATTCCTGTCTGGTCTTTTCTTAGACTTAGTTAACCTAGTCCTTTAGTTAGTCATAAGTTTAGTGCTGCCTACTTAATCCTAATGAGTTTATTCCTGCTGCTGCAGTGAAATATATTGATGATAAATCTTATGAAGACCAGAGACTAATTTAGAGAAACTTTTTGTACAGACTTATCTGTCCTAATAATGAGGTCAGCTGTGGAGACACTGATAACACTGTAAATATTTCCTGTAATATACTGCCTTCAGATGGATAATAATTAATACAATAGGTCCATGTATTTTTCACAGCCAGTCTCTCCAGACATGTGCTTATTATTTAACATTACATTTTCAGATAACTGCAGTTAAGTTTCCTCTTTATCAATATCACCTTTTGATGTCTGTTTATAGGGAGTCATATTTTGTGTTGGTGGAGACAGATGCACTTTTACGCACTGTAATAACTACCCCACATTCCCCCTGGACCATTCAGACCATCAGGCATCTATACATTGCCACAGCAACCTGGGCTTGCCATGCACCAGCTGCTGTGTTAGCAGTCTCCAGCACACATACAACATGTTCTTGTGTCCTTGTGAGGACAGTTTCAACACTACACATAGTTTATGTGGGTGTTCTTATAAACATTTTTAACATTTGTAACATTTTTATAAACCTTCATTAAACAAACAAAATTAGGCTCATAAATAATACAGATGTTTGTACATTTCATCTCTTCAATACAACTGGTGTTAAGGAATACACTGACACAAGGCCATCATTCCTTAAAATAGTGCCACAAAATGACATTACAAGTTTATAATATAATACAATGAAAATATACTGTTTGTGCCATGTAAAGTTAGTAATAAAACCTCACAGTTCTTTTGCTACCTCTATGAAGCATGACATAAACCAAAAGTATAGTCCGCTGCCTTTGTTTCTGTTGGTCTCTTTTGATTTGAAGACAGCACCATGACGTCAAAGTGTCTGTTTTGAAAACAACAAAATTGTGTGTTTCTTATGGCCAGGTCGTCATTGTTAATAAGACTTGGTTCTCAACAGACTTAAATAAAAGTCACACCTCGCTACCTTTATGTGGGTTAGACATTAGGCTATGAAGGCAAAAATTATTTTGCAAATATTTAAATAGTCCTAACCAAAATATACACTTATTATTTACAGCAAATTATTTTATTGAATAGGGCCTGTAGAAGATAGATAAATAAAAGGCAGAAAACTAATGCAACACTATCTTACTTTTTAAAATATGACGCCTGGAAATCATAAGATAAGAGAAACTTTATTTGTCACATGCTCTGTTATACAGTGAAATTTGTACCTGTAGCCAGTAGCCAAAAAAAATAAAAACACAGCACAAAGGAAAAAAAAATATTATAGATGTATATAAATATAAAAACACAGCACTCAAAATATAAAATTAAAATTACATTTGACGGTTTCTAGGCAGAGAATAATACCTCTTTGACAGATTGCAAATAACACTAAGTAGGCTACCTGTGAGTGACGGGCTGTACCAACTCATGAGAGCATACACCCAATGAATCCACAATGGGTTAGGGTTATACACTCACATCACAACTAGTAAGTTTTACAAATTTGTTCTTCTACTAAGAACTATTCAGATCCAAAATGGTCACTAGTGCTAGTGACACACATGTCTACTAGTAGTACTAGTGGTTTTCAAAATGTTGACTAGTAGTACTAGTAGACACATTTTTGTCTTACTAGTAGCATTGTGAGGTCTGAACAGCTCACATGTAATACTAGCAGTAACTAAATGCTAATAAGGAGTCGGGAGGTTCATCAATTGAACTCAGTCTATTTGGCCTGTCTGTCACTTTATAAACTGACCAATCAGAATCCTTGTCTCACCTGCTTCCATAATATTCCACTTATACTACTAGTACTTTAAAACATTGGGGCTAAAATGTCTATTAATCTTAGTAGTCAGACATGTTCTGACTACTAAGCGCCATTGAGCTGAACAAAATGAAGTTTTAAATATAATAGAAAAAAAAATGATGCTATTTGGAAAACATAAAACATAAAGATGAATAATTAGAAATACTAATTGATGAAATAACAATTTAAAGTGGTAATTGGGGAAAACCATTCTTTTTATAACTTCTCATTTATATATATTTTTTGGTGTTTTGAGACATGGTTGTCCCATGTCTCAAAAAGGGGGAGAAGAAGATTTAAACTAACTGTATTCAAGTGAAGAAGTGATGCCTGGTTAACCTAATGGTTAGCATGAGGCTACAACAACAGTGTTTAATACAGGAAAAGATGAGTTTAAATCAAATTAATGAAATAAATATTGTTGAAGAAGCACTGTTTGGTCTCCTTAAACCAAACCGTTCAGATTAAAGTAGATTTCCAGCAAACCATATCTGTGGAAACAGGGTTTATCTGTTGTTTAATTTTTATGGCTTGATCATTTTTACGAGCTTTTATGGTTTCGTTTGACGAAAGCCTAGGAGGCACTTTCTATGGGTCTAAAAATGTCAGAGAACGTTCTGTTCTGTTTGTTTGTTCTTTATTTGGATGGAAGCCAACTACAACAAGTACCAGTTCAGAAAAAAAAAATTGACAATTAATATAGCCACCAGTAAAAGCTAATATTAACATAGTTCTTTGAACTTATAGTTATCTTGGTTTACACCTAGGAGTACACCTGTGAGCAGGGCCAGTGACAGGAGTCACAGGACGTCCTGTAACATCACTCTGAACTTAACAAGCTGAGAGGGACAAGTGCAGTGCAAAGTCTGGAGGTTTTGTGAAAGTAAGACCATTAGACCAGCATTGCCTGCTGACCGGAAACATGCGTCTATAAAGGATCCTCGTTTTATTTGTTCACATACAATGTGACGGAGAACATCGTGAGTCGAAACTCACACCTTAGGATCCAAACAGCAGATCCTTCAGGTTTATTTGAGATCCCCATTTACATCAACGACAAGGGGTCATTTGAGGTGTCCTTAATGAATATAAGGCTAAAATTCAATTAGGATTGGGATTTGGATTTTTATCTTCTGAAATAATTTATGCAAATGTGGATTACATTAAGTATATTTACAACCAACAAAGATATATGAATTGTACAACTTTTAATTAAAACTGAAAATTTGAGAAAACTGGTCCAAGAACTGGACAGAACAAATAGCACTGAGCTGCTTTGAGCTGAAAAGGTGAGATCTACAACATGATTTCATCCAACATAACACAGGTCTAGTTAACAGCATAACTAAAGTACTTCACACTCTGCAGAAGAATTGGCAGAGGATTCTGGAATAGAGGACTTGATTTTGATCTGGTTCTACAAAATATTTAATAAATATTTGTGAAATTAACTGGGAAAATCTGTATTGAGATACATGTACTTGTGTGTCACTTCCATGTCTTATAACTTTTGTTTGTGTTGATTTCTATGTATCCGGAGCTTGTTGGTGAGACTGATGGATGTGGGCAATGCTGGGTCAATATTCGACTATGGTCAAGTCTTTGACCTCAGATAAACACTTTGATATCTGAGGGACGTTATTGCTTGCATGTTCACCAACCGGACAACAGCTCCAGGACGGATCATACTACAGTCCAAAGGGCCGTATGGTTCATTGAAGTTATTAGGGTTAACAGAATTGATTTTAATCATTAAGAATGTGCATAAGTCTCACTCCATGTGTTTTTCTTTTCGTTACAGGGACAGTAATGGACAGGCAGAAACAGGCCGGAGATCTTGAGTTTGATGGGGCGACCAGCTTTGGTCTCTGGCATTTTTCTACTTTATTTTGGAGTGATACTGTGTTTTTGATTTATGGACTTTAAATAATTTGACTTTGAAGAATCAGTGCATAATCAGTGGGTTCCCATTTAAATTTTAAAACATTTCACACTATAATCATTTGTTGTCTTTGAATTGACATGTGTTACATTTAATCATTTGAATTGATTACATATACTTGATGCTTGATGTTTGTGTTTTGTCACCGCCTTGGCAGAGGGGTGGACAAAAGAGTTTTTTCCAGCGAAAGGTCATTTACAGAATGGTCAAATGTTTTTAGGCTAGGTCAGCTGCCTTGCTGGGTTTTCGCTTCTGTCATAGTATACAATTCCCACTCAAGCTAGTATATTGGTTTATGCTAATGGTTATCAGCATCAAAAGGGAGGAATGTTATTATAATTTTTCAATCCTATTGTTTATATTGTTTAAAATTACTGGGTGCTCATAGTTCTCTACAGGTCATGTCAAATCTGTGTCATGTCCTTCATGTTAATCCATGCAGGAACTAGACATAGACATAACTTGCCACAGGACTTCTGCACTTGGAGCTTGTGCTGGGGAGTGTATGTGAAAGATACGTCTCCTACAGGTTTCACTGCTATGATATAAAATCTTATGTATTGTTTACTTCTCCAAGCAAACCGTTTGTGCTTTTGCTTCATTCTTGCAAGAATTAAATCTGGACGTTCTTTTTTTTAAATTATACTGTCTATGTGTCTCTCTGAATAATGTACAGATAAAGAATTCTTATAACAACCTCTCACACTTATATTTGTGTATAAAACTACAGAGATCTGCATGAACATGTCACAGTAGTCCACTAGTTCTGCAATTTTGTATTCACTAGTTCTACAAGTAACTGTTTGTTTTTTTTGCATACTAATTAAATAAATGTTTTTATTTGAGTTTTCAATAATACATTTTAGTACTACTACTATAGTCATAGGCCACTAGGGGGAGGCAGAGTAAAGACTTTGTTCATAAGTGCTGTGCCTATATTATTAATAATTGGCTTCATAAAAAGCAGTACTATGTTTTTAATGTGTTATTCCAGCCATTGTTGACATATATTACTGCAATTGCATTCTTCTCAATTGTGCTGCCATCATCAGTTGCCACTGGAGCACACTCTGAGCACACCATTAAATAAACACATTTCTTTCATACAGTTGTCCTCCTCAACTATTGACCTCTCTATTCCTTTGATTTTTAGGGGATGTTTGTGTTGCTTTGTTTGTTTTGTTGAACTGCAAGAGGAGCCTATGTTAAATATTTAGGAGCCGAGCACCTCATGAGGCGAGTAGTAAAAGCAGTCAAAGGACAAAGAGTAAAAGAAAATGAAAAAAATTTCTATTTTATTCTATTTTAGTTATCCTGATTAAAACATGTGAAATGAAACATGAATAAGTAAATAAAATATGGATGGGTCATCACATAGAAATTCTGCTTAGGGCACCCAGATGGCTAGAAGTGGCCCTGACTAGGTCAGAAGTGGATTCAGAGACATTTACAGCAAGAACACGAACAGTAAGTAGCCCAACTTTGCTAATGTTATAGCCAACAGAGTATATTATTTACATTTTACATTTTATTCCTTTAGCAGACGCTTTAATCAAAGGCGACTTATATTGTTCTAATGTAATTACCAGTGTTACAGCCACTGGAGGCAAGGTGGGTTAAGTGTCTTGCCCAAGGACACAATAGTATGTCCTTGGGGAGAGTGAGAATCGTCCTGCCTACCTTACGGTTAAAGGACGACCGCTCTACCCACTGAGCTACTGCATCCTGTTTGAAGTCCTGTCAGATTAGAGCAAAGAGAGGAGACAGAAGGTATCACAGGTCAGGCTAAAGAACAGCTACAGTAATTTCCATAGTCTAATTAATTTTTAACAACAACAGTTCCTGTTTGTATAAAAAGCAGGCTTTACTATTTCCTAGTTCATATTCATATATTAAAGATATAAAGTGTCAGATCTTAAGCTTAATATGTTTTAGAATGTTTTATGTATCAATTATCCTGGTGTTATTTCACATTTTTATACAAAGACTAGGCTATTGGTGCCTGTGTTTTTTGACAAGCCAAAAAAATAAAAACAATTTCTTTACTCACGTTTTGAAATGTAACTTCAGGTCAAATGTACTGACATTATTTAGACCCAAATTAAAAAGAGTTTAAATCTTTGTTCCAGTTTTGAAAAAATATTTGAGCAGTAAAAACTAATTGTTCTCATAATTGTACTTGCTCTATAGTAATATCATAACAGCTGTTAAAATATACCAGAATACAGAAAATTACACAAGTTTCCCTAGGCCCTCTTAAACACATTATCATATAACTTTATACGTCCAGCACTTTGATTAAATGTGTCTCCTAAGTTCACTCACCCTCTAAAGCTCTGACCCAAGAGTCACTAGTTACAATCTCCTCTTACAGTACAGTGTTCCATACGTAGCCTATATGAGGCTTCTTGTTCAGAAGAACCATATGCCTAGTTAGCTTGTTTGCTCAATGCTATACTGTTAAAGTTTTAATCAGCTATCAAATAGGGTACAAAAATTATACCAAACTGAAAATAGGCAAGCATATCCCATACTTTTTAGTCAAGATGTAATTTTATAATGCAAATTAAGCAAATAATGTTTATATGTTTATTGTTTATTTAATTATTATATTTCTAAATATAAAAGAAATATTAGACCTACATGTAAAATAGGCCCATGTTAATGAGTATCAAAGGATGCATGTGTTGTTTTTAGCGCTAATGTCATTTTATGTCATCGTTTTATTATAATTTTTATTTTGACATCTCCTGGGAAAAGTCATGCACCGAACGACCCTCGTTCCTATGCACATGTCTAGAAGTCATCTAGAGACCCTGAGGCTCCAGAGGGAGCATTCATCCCTCTGCTGCAGACTTTCTGTATTTCCATGGCTACTCATTAATGTTTGAACCACTGAGCAGTCGTAGTTCTAAGTTGTCTTTGACATGGGAGCCAGCAACACGCCGCCTGCCCCACATCCGGCAAGGAACTCGCTTCCTTTCAGACTTCTCCATTGACTGACCTTTCAGAGCGACTTCAACACCTTGACTCTCCACGCCATGTTTCTGGAGCAGCTAGTTTCCATGGCCATCTGGGTGGATCAGGGTCCACCTGCTGGAGAAGAACCACCTACGTAGTGCTCAGTCCCAGCCTCTGCCCACGGCTCCCGCCCACAACCTCGCTAGCCAGTCAGTTGGGGGTCCCTCGGGAGCCCCTGCCCAGACCGATCTCTGCCAGTGCCCTGGATGGGCATTTCCTGGGCACAGTCATGCACTGAACCAGCCACATTTCCAAGCCCATGTCAGAAAGTCACCTAAAAACCCTGAGGTGCCATATTATTTCCAGCCCGCAGATTCCTCTCATCTTCGGACACCTTTGGTTTAAGCATTACACATTGATTGGACCACCGTGATAATCCTGAAGTGGAGCTCCGCCTACCAGTTCAACTGTCAGAAATGACAACTCTTTTTAGTCGAGCTGCTTGCAGAATTTGACCATATAAAGGAAAATCACTGGGCCAAAATGAAAGAAGAACAAAGCAGAGTACACTGTAAAACTAATTAAAGTCATTTTGCTTAGCTGTAACTGTTTCAAATAAATGCACTGATAAATAAGATTTAAGCATTCTAGTCTAGTTCAGTTCAAACATTTAGGTGTGTGGAAAGCGAAACATTGGGGAATATTTGAACTTTTGGTTTACATTAATATGTTGTGTTTGTATTTATATTTATTTAGCTTTCTTTTAGCTGTAACTATAGTACAGCTTGTCGTCCTGGAGTCCATCCAACATGCTTCTCACACAACAAATGTACACAATTTTCCAACATGTGTGAGACGGCAGGGTATTCCAATTTGAAGTATGTGTTTTTATTGCGACAAATGTATTCCTTTTTAGTTGTTGTATAACCTGCTGCTTACTTGCCAATCAGCACTTTTTAAATGCAACTGTGATGTTGTGTGGGATGTTGAGAGGAAGTGTCTGGGGAGAGGGAAGTCTGAGCGTCTCTGCTTAGATTGCTGCCCCTGCGACTCGGCCCGGATAAGCGGTAGAAGATGGATGGATGTATGGATGGCATTGAGTTGACCAGCAGCACAACACGTGGGCTGACATGTTAACTCATGTGTTGTGTCCCAGCACTGGCTTGTACTTTTTCTGAGTGTAATTAAATGGACAAACTTTAAATTGGTTTTATAGTTTTTATTGAAGTAATATTATTTCCAACACTCATACCAAAAGAGCCAGGAGAAACTGGTTTTCGGAGTAACACGTTTTTGAGTGATTAACTAAAATTGGCCCATAAGGTAATACATTTAATACACTTTGTAATTCTTCATTAAACTGTCCAAATCCTAAACCTTTTCTCCGTCCTCTCCTCTGTCTTTTCTTTTTTGTAAACATAATTATTCCTCTAAATACTACGTCAGGTTATACATCTCTTCACACACCAGTTCTTCCTCAACCAGGTGACTTAGTTGTAACTCGTCCTGCGCATACATAGGAAACTGTCCAGAAAATATCTCCGTAGCTCTACTGACTATTAGTTTAATGAACGGCAACACTCAACACAAAACAACCATTGCTATTAATATTACCCCTGCAATTGCTAACCTTATGATTTAAAATAACTTCGGCCATGTCAACTGACTTAACCATTTCGTAAACTTCTCCAAACCCTTTGGCCTCGTATTCCAATTAGAACCCAACACATGCTCACTCCTTACACGTTTTAAATTTTTCAAAGCATTTGTAAGGTTCCCTTCATCAGATGTGTGCATAGGAATAGCAGCACAGCATTCTCCATCAATTAACTGACTCCTTGCTCTTCAGCTAACATCCCATCCAAAACAAATCTATTCTGTACTGCCTTTACTGACGTAGCATGTAATTGTTGCCCTATCCACGGAATCCACCCAAATGTCTCCCCAGAAACAAGCCATCCCTCAGAAATAGCTTTATGTTCATCTGGGATTCCTCCGGGTTTTTGATTCCATAAAATGTCTGAGTATTCCTTTCATTTCCCATCTGTGCTTCTGGCCTGTCTAACGTTGCTTATGTTTTTATTGCGCTCTATTACCACTACATGACTCGTTAGCATAATTGGTGCACAGATATCTTCCCAATTCTTAGATATAACGTAACACTATTAACGTCATCACATAACCATAATATGTCTGCCAAAGGCTGTGTTCCTTTTGCTAACATAGGCAGTCCATATTGCGTAATGAATGTATTATTATGTATAACCCTTAAATATCTCCCATCTTCAATAACCTGTTCACACTGAATAGCAGCTCTTTCAGTTGTCTTACATATGTACAATCTAGCCTCACGAGCATATCCTGGTCTATAACGTGCTGGAAACTTTTGATATTCACATTTTATCCTATTATCCAAAGATGAATTTACCCACTTTGCTGCTCTGAGTGAATTACCTCTAGCGATATAAAATGGATGTATTATTTCTTCAGATTTAATTGTTTTTGGACATATAGTTAAATCATCTGACCAGCTTCCCCTTATGGTAAATGGCATGCATTTATATAGTGCTTTCCTGCACCCTTGTCGGGCACCCAAAGCGCTTTACATGGTGCTTCCACTCACCCCATTCACACACATCCACTCCTGGGGCAGACAGAGAGGGGGACAGACACAAACAGCGCTCACCTTCTCCTACCACCACCGAACACACCTCCACAGTCACACACATTCATACACCATTGCTATGGACACTGGAGGCAAGGTGGGTTAAGTGTCTTGCCCAAGGACACAACAACAGTATGAACTGTGGGGAGAGCGGGAATCGAACCTACTACCTTCCGGTTGAAGGGCGGCGGCTCTACCACTGAGCCACTTGCTAACTCTACTGCACACATACGCATTTGTATTCACCCCTGGAATTGGATGTATTTTTGGCAGTCTTTTGTGTAACTTGTCTAACTGAAAATTTTATCCATTCATAAAATAAATTGTTGTTGTTTTGGACAACTCTCCTCATCTCTTTATTTTGATGTAATGTATTGACCTCTCTTTTTCCTCTATGCTCTATTTTTTTTTTACTAATTTCATAGCTTCTACTAATTTCATAGCTTCTTCCTTACTAGTATTTACCTTTACATCCATACATTGACCCTTTGTACATTCAATTTCTAACGTGAACGCCTCTTCTTTCCGGCACTGCCTGTATACTGATTCTCCCATAATGATTATTCCATTTGGTCCTATGAACCAAGTTCGATTCAGCATATTTGATCTTGCGTACATTACATTTAAACGGTTTCCTTGTGGAAACTCCTCTGCTGTGCATCTCCTTTGTTCAACTTCAGTCTTGTCTATTATATTATTGTCTAGTCCTATTATTGTCAAAACTACTGCTATAGTCATGAGTAAAACCTTCGTTCTCCATCCACAATATCCTGATTCATGCCATTTTTCTGTCTCTGTCTCTATGCAGCGTTGGCTGTGTCTTCTTGGCGTATGCATCCTTCAGATTATTTTGATCAGAGGTTCCTTTAATTATTGGTATACTTCCTCCCCTCTCTGATCCCGTATTAAGGATCACCTGCAGAGTTCCAATACTACTTTTTTGTCTCTCAGTCTCTTAGAACTTCTTCTTTCCACAGTCTCTTCTGTAATTTCCTGATCACTACTGGTCTCCTCAGGTAACTGTCTCTTTCTCTTCAAAAAAGTTTGAATTGTCTTTACCTTGAATGGAGCTTTTGCAGGTCGACACTGAGATAGATGATACCACACTTTCTTCCCAGACACACTCACAGCACTTTCCGTTGCCAACAGTACCTGGTATGGACCGGACCATCTAGGCTCCGCCCACTTACGTCTGATCACTTTGATGTACACCCAGTCACCAGACTTGACCTGTTGCAATAATGCTTCAATCTCAGTCGTGTTTTCTCCAGCTGCTTTGACCTGTTGAAATATGATCTTAAGTTAAATGTTGTAAATAACTAGTAAATCCTTTCTCACATTGTTCCAACAATGGGTTTTCCCCAGGCCCATTATAGTTCAGTACCGGGAATGGTCTTCCTGTCAACACATCATGCGGTGTTAGATGTGTTATTCTATTGGCCTGTGACCTCATACTCATCAGTGCTAGCGGTAATGCATCTAACCAATTAATTTTATACTGGCTATCTGCTATTATCTTGGCCAATTTCCCCTTCAATATTCCGTTAGCTCTCTCAACAGTCCCCTGCACTCGTGGGTGATATACACAGCCAAACTTTTGGTTAACCCCAAGCTTGGCCATTGCCTGACCCATCACTGCTGATGCAAAAGCAGTTCCATTATCACTGGATATTCTTTTAGGAATCCCAAATCTAGGAAAGGAAAGGAAAGAAACCTAGCAGTTGACTTTGTATCAGGCTTCCGTGTCGCCACGGCCTCTATCCATCTACTGAACCTATCCACCACAACCAAAATGTATCTAAATCCTCTAATCCTTTCAGTCATATCTATGTGGTCCATGTATAAATGAACAAAAGGACCCGAAACTATTGGAATGTGGCCAAGAGGGGAAACAAAGACTTACTTGATATTATGCATATTACAGACCTGACATTCTCCCAAAAACCTGTCCACAGTGGGGCCCAGCACGTTATCTGAATTCTCCTCAAAACCTTGATTTATGGTCAGGACCATGGACCTGCTCTATGACAGTTTTAACTAAGGAGTTTGGTAACACCAAATTACCTTGCACACCTCTCCACAATGTCTTATCTGATCCTGCTAGAGACGTTTTTATAGCGCCTTTCCTAACCCACTCTGCCTTCTCATAAGGACCAGCGTTCTCTTACTCTTTTCTTATATTGTCTAAGTCGTATAATAGCCCACACTACCCTGTCAATAACACTGGAACTTAACACACTCCAGAGGCAGCATCTTTGGCCAGTTCGTCAGCTGTATTATTACCTTCGTTTATCAAGTTTTTAATTCTCTGGTGTGCAGCGCATTTCATAACATAAAACATAAGTTTGTCAGGCAACTTTATTGCCGCTAATAACTCCGCTATTGCATCTTTATGTATCACTGATTTCCGGTTGGCCTTCTGAAACCCACGCTGCTCCCACGTTTCGCATGCAGATGAACTATACTGTGAAAAACACAGTGAAATCTGAAAAACAGTGAAAAACTGTGGAAACCCATTGTTATCACTGAAGCTTTTTAAATGCCGTCATAGCTGATGCTAATGATCTGTAACATTGCGCTAATCCTTCTTCGACTGTGTCTAATTTTGCACTGTAATAAGCTATAGGTTGTTTTCCAACCGTATCTTGCATCAGAACTGCTGATGAGTAACCATCTCTCTCTGCTACGTATAGATGAAACATCTTTTTATAATCAGGATTTCCTAGCGCTGGAGCTGTTTGCATGCTGTCTTTTAATGCAAAGAATGCTCTATCAGCTTCTTCGTTCCAAATTAATGGAGCCTTATTATCTCGCTGGCCTGCTGATTTTGTCAGACCTCTTAATGGAGAGACTAGTTGAAAAAATCACAAATCCAAGGTCTACTATAAGCAGCTGTTCCCAAAAACGTCATCATTTGTCCTACTTTCTGCTTTCGTAATAGCCTTGATATAAGACGGAGCAATTTTCCTCTTATTACTACTTAGTACACAACCTAGATATTCCACCTCCGTTTGACAAAATTTTTATTTTTCTTTACTAACTTTATGTCCACCATGTGCTAAGGTTTGCAGCACAGTGATATATAAGCAGATCATCTACATACTGGATTACTGTACTCACAACATTCAGATTCTGCAGGCCATGAGTCAGCGCCTGATTGAACTTTGATAGAGATAACTTTAGGCCTTGTGGGAGTCAGCTGTAGGACAGGCTTCTTTCTTTCCTGTCTCGGTCATAAAAGGTGAAACAAAACAAATAACATGAGTCAGGATGCAGAGGAATACTGAAAAATGCAGAACACAAATCAATAACCGTAAACCACTCTGACTCAGCTGGAATATTAGACAAAATCAGACATGGATCTGGAACAATAGGTCTTTTATCCTCAATAATAGCATTAATTGCTCTTAAATCATGCACCAACCTATAATCCTTTGAATTTGTTTTTTTTTATGGGAAAAAATAGGTGTATTACAAGGTCCCTTTAATTCCACTACTCCCGCATTAATTAACCCTTCAGTGATTGGCCTAATCCCCTCTACTGCCGAATAACTTAATGGATATTGTTTCTTATTTGGCAGTATACTCCCAGGTTTGAGGCGTATTTTTATTGGCGGTGATGACTTGACCAAACCTACGTCTGTCTTGCTTTTGGACAAGACTTCAGCTGGTACTTGTTCTAATAAAGCATTGTGTCTCTCTGATAACACTAACTGTTTTGAGTTGTTTATATCTACAATTACCCTTTCAGCTTGGACTATGTCACAAGCTACTATTTTTATTTTAAAATACTGATTATCTTCTGAGACACATACTTTCTTGTGTACTGTTGTCAGCCAATTATCAACACATGTTACAGCCTTTATCATTGGTTTAAGTGCACATGACTCTAGTCCTTCCACCAACATTAATGTGACATGGGGAACAGAGTCCGTGAACAGGAACCAAGATTCAAGTTGGGTGGTAAGCGGCACCGCTACAGCTCCCAGACTGCTGACATATATATTTTGACTCATGAGAGAAAAGTTTTTTCCATTCATGTGCTTTTGCCAATTGTCCTCATAATCTGTATTGTCTTGATTTTTATCATACATCATTGTACAGTGTAATGGAGTTTGTGGCACATGTAAAGTTTGAAATTGTCTCTCAAGAGTTTCCATCTTAACCCGTTTTGTTCAAGTTCCGTGTCTTCGGCCCATCTAAGCCAATAAACAACAGGTTGTAGTCTTATGTCCATCACAGTCGTTGCAGACATCATTTTACTCTGTTATCTGGGAAATCCACCTGGAGACCTCTCTGTGTACATGTGATATTAGCTTTAAGCACACATAATACATATCTTCCTAGAATATTAATTGGGGTGGTTTTAGAATATAATAATGACGCCCTTAATGTCTTTCCTGCTACAGTCAGTTGTACTTTCTTTGTGAGAGAAATAACTTGTGTTTTCCGGAGAATCCCACTGTTTTTACATTGGTGTTTGATAATGGTATATCTCTTCCTTCTTTTCCAATACAAGAATAGATTGCTCCTGTATCAACCATAAATTGATAGTCATTATCTTGTATTTTCACTGTGTAACGACAGTTTGTTACAGAACTGTACTGGAGCACTCAAGAGGGAATAAGAAGCACCGCAGCCTGCTCCTCGACGCCAGATCGTAACACTGACTACCATTAGTAATACGTCTCGCATTCGAAGATTTTGTTCTATGTATGTACTCACCTGTTTTTCTCTGTTCACCTCAGATCCTTCCCTTCCTACCGCCAGTCCGGTTCCCGCTCCACCTCGGTCATCCCTGAACCCCGCTAGTCCATCAGTTCGTCTCGCTCCAGCTCAACCCGGTCCGGACCCTGCTACAACTCGTTATCCCCGAAGAACCCGCCATTCATAAGTTGATTATTTCAATAAACCTGTTTTTGTACTTTACGTGTGTGCCTGCGTTTGGGTTATCTGCCGGAACATAACAAACAGTAATTTGCACATACCAGCAAGAAAAGAATTTGCACAAAAAATGTTTTTTAAAATGTATTTATTGATTGTCTTTCGGTGAGGATCCAGTGGACATGGAGCCAGTTCATTGGTGTATGCTCAACCCTGCAACAAAAAGACATTAGAACCAAAAACTTTTTAGGTGCAATATGTGTTGTGGATGTGTGACTGTATTAAGTGTTTCAGTGACTCTTTTGTCAGAGTTGACTCACCTCTTTGTTCCATGTGTACAGGCTAACCGGGTCTCACCCTAACACACTGTAATTTTCTCACCCTAACACACTGTAATTTTCGGCTCGTGTTGTGATTGAGTAGACACCATTGGGACTATTTTCTCCTCTCTTTTGTTCTCCGGGCACCACTAGTAAGTTCTGCCTGGCCTCATCATGGGGCAATTTGAACACTCATTTTCAATGTGTCCCTTCTGCCCACAAGTCCAGCACCCTTCAGGCAGTTGCCTAAATCTTGAGATTGATGGCCTGCCTGCTGAAGTGAAGTCAGTACTCACAGGACGTTGCATAGGCCGGCCTCTTCCTCTGTATCCACCCCTTAGTGTTGACATTTTTCTATAGCCCTATGGCGCTTGAACCTGAGTCCAAGTGGTTGGTGGTGGTGCCATTTGTCCTGCTAGGGGAGGCTGGAACAGAAAAGAGTTATTCATATCCCTGGCCGTGACTGGACATGGTTGCATCTGAGGCTGCAGTTGTTGCATCTGCTGTTGTAATGGTTCTTGCTGTTGATCATTTTCTGATGTCACAACAGGGGCTTGCACTCTTGCTTTTGATGGACACTCCGTGTAACTTATTTTTTCTGACTCGAGTTTGGATGGGTCTAGTCGTTCAGGAAATAAGCGTCTGAGTTCTACAAAGATCCTGACTCTATGTCCGTTAAAGCCTATGTGGTCTGCCTGATTTCCTTTCATAACCAGTGGCAGCTCAGTAAACATCTCTTCAGTGATATGTCTTCCAACCAGATACATAGTAATGCCTTAATGTCGCCTAACGAAAGTATAGTCGAAGCTGTCTTAGCTTCTAAATCAAAAACACATTTATTTGCCCCTTGTGACAGATCAGGGAGCTCATTAGCCAGACCAATCATGTCTGTAAATGACCATGGAATATATTGTGCTCATTGTGGCCTTTAGTCAGTATGGGATAGATCCGTGTTCCCTATCAAAAGCTACACTCGATGCTGTGTAGCATACGCTATGGGGAAACATTCTTTGTGTGACCGGTTGTGAAGCACGTGTGTCAAAAACGCCAAGAATTGGCTTATAATACCTCTGTTGGTGACGCCGCTCATCAGCGGCAGCTGTGATTGCGCACCTGAACAGAGGGTATAAGAACGCATGACGCGGATGCGTCTTCAGGTTTCTTTGTCTTCAGATCGCATTGTGTGAAGTGTGAGCAAACCTACTCTCTGTGCCAGTACGAAATAAAGTGGATTGAATAAGATAATCCATTTGATTATCTGGATGATCTGGATGAGGCGCAGGGTTCAGAGAGTCCCATGTCTCTTGTGCTCTCACCAGATGAGGCAGACATCGTCTCTGTGCTCTGACAGGCGCGCTCCGGCGCTTCCCGCGAGCACGTCGATGAAGCCTCATCCCTGGCTTCTGGGGGAGCAGCAGCCTCGGAGCGCTCTACCCGCTCTGATGCTGCATTTGAGGAGCTGCTCGAGGTAGTACAAGAGGAGTGGCATTGCTGAATATTGAGTGGCCTCAGGAGCAGGGCCCCCCTAAACACTCAAAACTGGATGACAGGTTTCTGTCAGGTGGCCAGGGAGAGGGACCACAGCTGCGGTCTCTCCCCTTTTTCGGGGACCTCCATGAGGAGCTGGCACGCTCATGGAATAAGCCCTATTCGTCCCGTGTTTTTGTGCCTTCGACATCGATTTATTCGACTATCGTGGGCGCACAGGTGCGGGGCTATGGGTCGATGCCCCAGGTGGAAGAGACGCTTGCGGGTTATCTCTCCCCCGGGACATCGTCCTCCCTGAGAAAACCTACACTCCCCAACAAGCCATGCCGGTTCACATCATCACTGGTGGGGAAGGCTTTCCAGGCGGCGGGTCAGGCTGGTGCAGCACTGCACACCATGGCGGTTTTGCAGACATACCAGGCTGAGCTGCTCAAATATTTGAGCACAAGCGGTACTGTGGACGAGGTCAGCGTTTTCTGAGCTACGCCGTGCCACAGACCTCTCTCCGTGCAACTAAGCAGGACGGCCCGCGCTATTGGCGCTCCATGTCTGCTTTGGTTGCGACGGAAAGACATCTGTGGCTAAACCTCACGGGCATCAGAGAGAAGGGCCGCGCCTTCCTCCTGGATGCACCCATCTCGCCTTCCGGTCTTTTTGGCGACGGTAGACTCCGTCGCCACTAAGTTCGCGAGGCAAAACGCTACAAGGAGGCGTTTGTGAGGTTCCTTCCTCGCCGTGCTCAGCAGCCGGGACTATCGGCCACCCAGTCCCGGCCAGGTCCAGCCCCTTCAAGAGAAAAGCGGGCTGCCCAGAAGGAGAGTGTGGCGAATCGTGCCCCTAGTAAGGACTGGGAGCGGATTCTCGCGGTGCTCAAAAGAGAATGGACCTGCGGAATATTATCACCGCCAAGAAGCAGAGGTCCTGAAATTGGCGCGCCCATGGCGCGGTGTACTCCCACCGGGTGGGGCACAACAAAATCCAACAGAGTCTAAAGACTCCATGTTGGCAACCCCAGCAGTCCGCTGTTTTTTCTCTGCCGCCACTGGCGTTTCGGGGAGCAGCAGTCTCCAGCGCAATGATAAGTGTCCGGACGTCGCCGGCCTTGTTTCAGGACGGCGGGTGTCTTACATCCCCCCCAAAAAACGGCGCGGCAAAACTACTGCCCCTTGCGGAAAAACTGGCAGCATGGATGCTACTGCCAAATATCTCCCCGTGGGTAATAAGGACTGTGGCCAAAGGCTACAGAATTCAGTTCGCCTATCGTCCTCTGCGTTTCAACGGCGTGGTCACCACTTCCGTGAAACCGGGCGAGCCCATGTATTGACACAGGAACTGCAGGTTCTGCTGGACAAAGGGGCCATAGAACGTGTTCCCCACCAGACAGACAAACTGGGTTTTACAGCCAGTATTTTCTAGTTCGAAAAGATGGGGGGCTGTGCCCGATTTTAGACCTCCGCGGGTTAAACCGCTACCTCAAAGCATTGAGATTCAAAATGCTCACAATAAAAATGATTGTGTCCCAGATCCGATTAGGCGACTGGTTTGTCACCATCGGTCTGAAGGACGCATATTTTCACATAAAAATCCTGCCACAGCACAGAAGGTTCCTGAGGTTCGCTTTGGCGGCGTACCAGTATCGGGTTCTTCCGTTCGGCCTGGCCTTGTCACCCGTACATATACAAAATGCATGAATGCAGCCTTGGCTCCTTGCGACTCCAGGGCATCCGCATTTTGAATTACATAGACGACTGGCTGATATTAGCTCAGTCTCAGGAGCTAGTGCTTCGACAGCGGGATGTCGTCCTAGCTCATCTCGACTCTCTAGGCTTGAGACTCGACGCCAAGAAGAGCGTCTCTCGGCCGCCCAGAGGACAACATATCTAGGGGTTGTTTGGGACTCATCCAAGATGCAGGCACATCTGTCTCCTGCACGTGTCAGGTCCATTATAACTACCCTGAAAGCTATCAGGCTAGGCCAGGAAGTGACTGTGCACTTCTTTCAAAGAATATTGGGTCTCATGGCATCTGCATCCACGGTAATTCCTTTGGGCCTTCTGCACATGAGACCATTTCAGCTGTGGCTCAGAGCCAGGGGTTTCATCCAAGGGCCAACCCCTGAAGCAAATAAGGGTTACGCGCCGAGGGCTTCAGTACCTAGCTATGTGGTTCAGACCCCAGTTTCTCACTTTGGGTCCCACCCTAGGTCCATGTTGTCGTCGCATGATGCTAACGACAAATGCATCCCTCACGGGCTGGGGCGCGGTCTTAGATGGCCGTCCAGCTCAAGGGATATGGAGAGGCCATCTTCTCACATGGCACATCAATTGCCTCGAGATGAAGGCTGTATTTCTGGCCCTGAAATACTTCCTCTAGCAGCTAAGGGGCTACCATGTCCTAGTACAAGTAGACAGCACAGCGGTGGTCTCTTACATAAATCGTCAGGGCGGACTGCGGTCGTGCCGCTTGAACAAGCTAGCGCAGCAGGTGCTGCTTTGGCTCAGGACAAGTTCCTGTCCCTCAGGGTGATTTATATCCCCGGGCGCATGAATGTGGGAGCAGATTTACTGTCCAGACAACTCCACCCAGAGGTAGTGAGCCAAATCTGGGAAAGATTTTACGAAGCAGAGGTGGACCTCTTTGCCTCACAGCAGACAGCACAATGTCCCCTCTACTTCTCTCTCCTCCAGCTCCCCTGGGTCTGGACGCAATGGCCCATGTGTGGCCCAGACTCCGCCTTTATGCATTTCCCCCGGTGGCTCTTCTCCCGGGAGTCCTGGCGAAGTTCCGTCAACGGGGGTTGCGCCTCTTACTAGTAGTGCACCGTTGGCCGACCAGAGTGTGGTTCTCAGACCTAATATCTCTCCTCGACGGCTCGCCATGGGCGATTCTGACCAGGAGGGATCTCCTTTCTCAGGCACAGGGGACAGTGTTTCATCCCCGGCCCGAGCTCTGGAACCTTTACGTCTGGCCCCTGAGGGGGACCAATTAAGAGACATCGGGCTCCCAGCCCCTGTTGTAGAGACTATTTTGAGTGCTAGGTCTCCCTCTACTAGGAGAACATATGCCTGCAAATGGCGTGTCTTTGATGCCTGGTGTGCTACACACCATACAGACCCAGTCCACTGCCAGATTGTTTCAGTGTTGGAGTTTCTGCAGGACAAACTGTCCTCGGGCACTAATCCTAGCACACTCAGGGTTTTGTGGCCGCCATTTCGGCTTGCCACGTCCTGATTGACGGGTCTCGATAGGAGACACCCTCTGGTTGCCCGCTTCATTCGAGGGGCCAAGCGGTTGAGACCACACACTAGAGCTAGAGTTCCTTCCTGGGACCTAGCTATAGTACTGGAGGGCTTAGTAAGCACTCCTTTTGAACCACTAGAGTCAGCGCCTGTCAGGTTTCTGACTCTAAAGATGGTTCTTCTGGCGGCCATTACCACTCTCAAGAGGGTTGGAGATTTGCAGGCTCTGTCAGTTTCGCCCTCCTGCCTAGACTTTGCCCCTGGGCTAGTCAAAGCCATTTTGCATCCTCACCTTAACTATCTTTCAAAAGTTCCATTCTCGACCATAAATCCGGTCATTCTTGAAGCCTTCTGTCCTCCACCATTTACAACACCGGAGCAGGAGAGACTTCACTTACTGTGTCCAGTACGTGCCCTCCAGACTTATGTCCACCGCACTAGCCAGTGGCGTAAGTCCGAGGGCTGCAAGCTGGGGGTGGCAGCTACCAGACAGACTATATCACGTTGGGTGAGGATGCCATTGCCCTGGCCTATGAGGTGCGCGGTCAAACTTTGCCCATAGGTGTAAGGGCTCATTCTACTAGAGGTGTTGCAGCTTCAACAGCTTTAGCAAAAGGTGCCCCTCTGCAGCAAGTTTGTGATGCGGGAGGCTGGTCCTCCCCGCACACATTCATTAGATTCTATAGCTTGGATGTTCATGCTACTCCGGGCTCGCATGTCCTTGAGTCATCATCCCAAAATTGTTTTTGAGACCTCTTTTGTGTTGTGCACACTTCACAACCCGGGGGGTCCAGACACTTACAGTGCGGCGGCGTTGGTATTCTCGTTCCCCATAGCGTATGCTACGCAGCATCGAGTGTAGCTTTTGACAGAGAAGCGTCTGGGTTACTTGACTGTAACCCTGTTCCCTTAAAAGCAGGAACAAGATGCTGCGCTGCAGTGCCGCACTGGGCGTGTCCGGCGCTCTTCAGACAAAGTTGACCTGAAGACGCTTCCGCATCATGCGTTCTTATACCCTCTGTTCAGGTGCGCGCAATCACTCAGCTGTCGCTGATGAGCGGCGTCACCAACAGAGGTATTATAAGCCAATTCTTGGCGTGTTTGACACACGTGCTTCACAACCGGTCACACAAAGAATGTTTCCCCATAGCGTATGCTACGCAGCATCTCGTTCCCGCTTTTTAAGGGAACAGGGTTACAGTCAAGTAACCCGAGACGCTCCCCCATTGTCCAGTACCTCGTGTGGGGGAGGGGTCAGTACTCTCTGGCTTCGAAGAGTCATCCCCTCTCTCCTACTTTCAAATTTAGCTTCTTCTAAGTCTGCTAATGTTTTTCAAGGTTATTTATTCTCCTTCTTGCTCGTCTCTGCAACTCTTCGGCCACTTCCTCCAGCTCTCTTGCCTGCTTAGATTTTACGAGGGCAATTTATCACTTGGGACTATAAATTCTTCAGATAAGCTTGACTTTATTCTTTCTCTTAAACTGTGTTCTTTCTCTAATCATTTTTTAATTTCATAATCCTCTTCCTTTTCTTTCAGTCTTCTTCTATAGTCCTTTGGACTTGGACTATTTAAACTTTGCTTAGACTCAGAAACACTCGGACTTTGCTTAGCTGGAGAGTAATCTTCATCAGAACTTTCCTCCTTGCTTTTTTTTGTTTTAAAAGTCTCTGTGCCACTGTTAATTGTTTGTAGTCATGTCTATCTTGTCGGGACTGACTTTCTTTTGGCTTGTCTGATTTTTTAGATTGTTTTCATTTAATGCTTTTAATATCACAAGCATCTCTTGGCTTTTTACGACGAGAGCGGGCATTTGCATAATGCTCTCTTCCCAGGGCGAGACGCTGCTGGAGCCGCTGTCATGATTTCTGCCCAGAGTTCGTCGTCTTGGTTTAGTTAAAGCTAGTTTAAATTTCCCAAATATGTCACCATCCATCTTTTCAGATATTTCTTTCATTGGATATTGTCCAGCAACTTCAGCATGCCTCTGTCTTAAACCACGCTAACACTTTTCTTTCTTTAGCGCGCATCCCTTCTCGTTTATCACTATTATCCTTTGCCTTATAATGTTTGATGTTGGTTTTAATTTCATTACATTGCAGTAAATCAAAACTGCCTGTAAGGGTCCATTGTAATGTACCCCCTCTCCACAATAGGCTGTTTTCTCAACAGCTGCGATGTCAAGCCGTGGATTTGTGATTTCTCTAGTAAGTCTAAAAGTCTCTCTATTGGCGTAATTGAAATATTCCAGATCGCACTTCAGCTTAAACTATTTTGAGATCATTCAAACTTTCTTTGAGACCACAATTCCTTTTTAACGATTCTCCGCACAGCGTTTTTAGATAGAGTTTTTACTTACGGCTAATAATTTAACTCGTTATATTTATCTATTTTATTTGGCGCAAACCTCTAATAGCTACTTACTCTATTTGTATTTGATATTTTCCTAATTATTTCTTCAGACAAAATAATTTTTTTTTTACTTTATTCCTCTCTTTATTGTTGCATTTAACACATCCTTTCTCCTAATTATTATTGTAACTTTTGCTGTCCGCTCCCCCTCAATTTTATTTAAAGTTTCATTTTATCTTCTTTTATTTGTTCTATTAATTTTATTATCCTTTTAATAAATTTCTCCCATATTTTCTAGCTCAATTTACTTTTATTAACATCAAGCTTCCAGCGCTTTTGTTAACTTTTCTTCTATATTTACTTCTAATTTGCTTTATTTCCGTGTAAATTCCTTTTAACGCTTTCGTTTTAGTTGTAGTTGTAGTTGTTCTAACTTTGTTAACATCTGCTTTTACTTTTTCCCAGGGTTCTATGTGTACATATTCACACACTCGACTATAGTCCACGCCGTGGCACCCAGTTGCTCTCAGGCAACTCGCTCAGTTTTCCTTTCCAGAAATTACTGAACACTTTAGCGGTCCTTGTGTCACTTAAACAATCATATAATAACTTATTTCAGCTCCCAGCTGAAAGTTTAAGTAAAAAAAGGAACGAATAACTATTTGCCTTCCCGCTAAGGTACTTTTAAATCTTGACAATCTTGATACTTCGGCAGCCAACCCAGCTGTATGAATCCTGCCGGCGTGGGACAACGTGTTGCTCCTTATAAGCAGGCCTTCATCTAAATTTTTCTCCTTCTTAAATTATTGGTTTTCATTTATTACTCCTATTTATTTTATTTTCGTCTCTATACTTAAGTTCATCTGGAAAATAACATGAACTTAGTTTTCTCTTCTTGAAGATCCCTGTCTTCCACTTGGCCTTGTTCCCTTTCAGACACCTGCGCTCTCGGCCAGGTTCTGTTTAAACGTCTCTCTGTAGACCGTTTCTATTTTTAACTAAATTTCCTCCGAAGGATACAATCAGTGTTTTTCTGACTATAATCTGTGGATAGAAATAGCCTTTAGTTCCTCGCAATTTTCCTTTGCGCGCTAAATTCTTCTTAGAGTTAAAGTCTACACCATATTTAGATTATACCTCTGGATTTTTAATTTCTTCCTTGTAGTATAAGCAACGTTTTTGCGATGTTGTAACCTATTTTCACGTCATTTTTAGCATATATCCACTGGATAGAAATTAATTGTAACCCTTTTCTTTAAACTGCACCAGTGTGTCTCTCTCTGTTTCCACACACGTGCCTTTTATTAGCCCTAATAAAGTCCTCTAACCCTGACACTTTAACGGCTCTTTAAGCCTTTTACTTCTTTACACTAATCTAGGTTCTTTTGAGGTGAGTTTTTTAAGCGGTCTCTTCCTATCTGTTACCCCCCTAAGCTGCACCCCGACATCTGACCATACCAAATAATAAAAGGTCTGCTCACCCTCTCTGGTCTCTGCGCCTGAGATGCTTCCTCTAGTCAAACAGAAAAAGAACCACTCTCTCAGTTCCCCTCCTGGCTGTGGCTCCGCCTAATGTTGTGGGCAAAAACTGACCTCTCAGTCTTTGGCACAATCGGATGGAATAAGTCATGAACGCACCAAATTTCAATGCCATAGAGTCAACAACACCAACACAATAAACGACCCGAGTAAACACACACACTCTACTACCTCTTGTACAGTAGACCCAAGCTTTTATACAGTTTTCACATGACAGTTTATTTATGTCTTATTTTGTTAGGGCTTTGAGGACCCCTCCTCATCGGCATCTTCTTCCTTTGAAACCTGGTTTCTCCAGACAAAGACTCTCTGTCCTGTCCAGTAAATTTTCCCTGTGTGTGTTTGCACAACCACCTTATCATGATTTAAACCATACATTTTTGACATCATGTTTTCTTTTACCTTCCCATGGTCCTAGCTGTGTTATCATAACATATTCTCATCCATGCATAACTATAAATCCTAAGACACGTAACATAAACCCCTCAGAAGTGAATAATAACCTAAGCACACAAAAACATAGAAATATTACACCACAACATCCTGCTTAAAATGCCCGCTGCAAACTCCAGCTCTCAGCGGGAACTCACGGTGTTCCAGGTCAAGTGCACGCAATCACTGGTACCTAATTTCCAACTCAGCTGGAAAGCAATGCAGTCCAGCAGCGCTATTGCAACTAGCAACACTACACTGTTCTCTACTTCCTCCATGTACCTGTTAACCACAATCGGGGAGACAGGTGATCCCATGGCACAGCCGTGTTTTTGTAGAAGTTACCTTTGAACCTGAAATAAGTAGTGTTCAAGCATATCTCCAGTAAACTACAAATATGATCCGGGGTGAGGTTGGTCCTGTCCTTTAAAGAAGTGTCCTGTAGTAGTCTCTTTCTTACAACCACGAGTATTTCATTGGTGGGTATGCAGGTGAAGAGTGATGTGACAGCAAAAGAGACAATTGTCTCATCTGTGTCTAGTTGTAGATCTTTGATTTTGTTGGTAAAGTTCTGTGCGTTGATGATATGGTGTTGTGAGTGGCCTAAAAATGGAGCCAAAATGGTGGCCAGGCTATATTGTAGGTGGTTGAATCTGTGCTGCTTTCTATGGGTCGTAGTGGAATTTCTTCTTTGTGTATTTTGGGTAAGTCATAGATACATGGAGTGGTGTTCCCAGGATACAGCCTGTAATACAGAGGTTAATCAATGACTTGGTCCTTCTCCAGTCTCTGCAGTCAGTCTATGACCTTCTTCTAGTACCCACTTGTTGGATCTCTTCTCAGTGTCTCATATGTGGTGGTGTCACTGAGTAAGCTGTTGATACTGGACTTGTAGACTCTGTGACCTTGAGTTTCTTGAGTTCTTTAGCTTCAATTCCAGACAATTTATTGTTCCTTATGACTGATTCTGTTGCTGTAATGAGATCTACTTTAAGGATGTGCCTCGGAGAAATTAAGCCCTTTTTCAAGAAGCCTCATTTTCAGATTGGAAGAGAACTCTGTCCTGAGTGGCTGGTAGAATGTCCTTGTGGCACCTCGGATGGTCTAGATTGTGCCGCTGTTCTCCATTAGCCAAAATCTGGAACATTTTGATCTGGCGATCCTTGCTCTTGTTGTGCTGTGTGAGTTGTACGTTCTGTATGAATTGGACAATCTCCTGTAAGACTTCCCCTGGAACCAATGCCACAAGTTGTTTCTGTAGGAAATCTAACTTGGTCTGGAGGTTATCTATTGTGAAGGGAGTCTGTCTGATCCTTTCACACAAAAGGTGGGTCTGGGCCAGGCGTAGGATGTTTTCAGCCCTGTGTCCTTAACCGCAGAACCCAGTCGTAGGCTTTTAGGAACCAGCTTACTTTGTCTGCAGAAGTTAAATCTAATATGATTTCAGTAGTCTGCCAGTTTCCTGGCAGTTTTCTCATGCTCTTGTAGCAGTTGAAGGGTATCATTCCCAAAGTTGGTAGCAACATGTCTGTGAAGGTTCTCAGTCATCCAGGACATCTTGAAAAAAGGTTTAAAATAAAGCATCTGGGCTCAGTTTTAAAGGTGAAGACGTTTTGTCACCAATTCCAAGAAATTTTATACATTCTGAGATCAACTGGTAAGAGAGCTGAGCTTTTATCTCTAGAGGGAGGAGTTTCCCCTGAAACCAAACCTGATGGATCAGGCTGATCTGGCCTCACAGTCGTTGGCCATAGTAAAAAGGGAAGTGTGACTCCTGATGTGGGAGGCTCAAGAGAGTCGTTAGCAAAACTGCTCCATTCAGGTGCAGTCGTTAGTTTCACTATTCAGGTGCTGTGTTTGTTGTTCTAAGGTCTTTTGTTTTAGGTTTCAGAACACTGTTATAAATACTAGGCAACAGCCCAGGAGCAGCACTGGAACATTTCAAGTTTACATAGTCTTAGTCACTGTCTATATGTATTCAATCAAACCAAGCCATTTTTCCTACCTGGAACCAGTGTTAATTTTGACAAGAAATTTTTATTTAATTTTAGTCTCTCTCATTTTAGTCATCTTATTTGTTTTAGTTTTAGTCTAGTTTTAGTTTAATAAAATTAAAAAAGATTTAGAAAAAATTTATGATGTAATATTTTTGACCTTCTGTATCAGACATAAAACTATACTTTCTTAGAAATGAGATTTAAATGAGCAAACATATTTCACACTGTTTATTTCAAGACGACTGCCTTTATTAAAATTGTTTCAATCAATGAAAAACAATACCAATAATAACATCTTGCTATTTTAAAATAAACAAAAAGACGCCAATGTGTATCAAAGAGATGCAAAATACACATTAACAGCTTAATATAAATTAAAGTGCAAATATCAAAAGGCCCTTACAGCCCAAGAAAGCTAAATAATAATAATAACAGTACCATCTTAACCATCTTTGAACTAAAAGTGCATTGAACAGAAGGATATTCCTTATGCTACATAAACACTGCCATCATAAACATCAAATGCAAATATTTATTTACTTTGATTAATTTTCAGGAAAGCGCTTCGTGCTAATCAATGCTTTCCTCTAGTGAGGTCAGCTGTGAGACTGAATACTCTTTCTGCAGAAGCTTGAGAAGCTACCTTGAGATTGCCAAAAGATCTAATGCTAACAGTTTGTTGCTCTGTCCCTGGTTAGCTTTCATCATCGCACTCTGATTGGTTTACTCATCCTATCCGTTGTTTTCGTCTTGCCTTTTATTTGTTGACGAAAAAGTTCATCTATTTAGTTATCGTTTTAATTAGCTATTGTTTTTGCTCCAGTTATTTATTTAGGCCCGAGCCGGTGATAGCCTGGAGGGCCTATTGTTTTTGCTCGGATTATTTTTTGTTATTTATTTTTTCTGCAAAATGATCCTCAATTTGACCCAGTGAACATGCGTGAAGTCATTTTAATTGGGCCCAATGTTCAAGATCGGCGAAAAATTTATGTATTTGAAGTCCCCGAAAATAAAAATATGAAAAATGACTCAGTGGCGACCCCTAGAAAAGTCAAAATACATTGGGCCTATGAAAAGTGAAAGTAATTTCTTTCCAATGTAGAAATACAAAACTTGGTACATTTATAGGACACCTCAGGGCAAACAGAAAAGTCAGCAACAGGAAGTACGCCATGTGGGGTGAAAGGCGCGACCAACTAAATTGCACCCCTTACGCCAAAAGATTCAACTCATTGTGTTTTTGTCTAAATGGCCCCAGTTTTGGTGAGTATCATCTAGACACATGTGCCAACAAAACTTGTCATTTTGTTTTGATATCTTATCGGGTGTGGGTGTCGCAAGCCTGTAACGAGGCGGCCATTTTTGTGGTAATAAATTATCCGTTAACTCAAATGCCTTCTTGGATCAAGTTGGACCCAAAAAGGCGTTTGTGCACATTCATGACCTGAACACAAAGATATGTAAATAAAAGGGTTAGCTTTAGAAATGGCCCTCTAGCGCCACCTACAAACTTATAATGGGACCCAAGAATTTAAATTGTCATAGAGACATAAAATTTGGTACACACATCACTTATGTCATGACGAACATAAAAGCCAATGACAACCACCCCCTATTTATAAATGTGTTGCCATAGCAACGGCGCAAATATGTGGAAAAAGTCAATGGGAAGGGAAAATTTTAGTTTGTCCTAGGCAAATGAAAATCGGTACACACATCCAGCATGGGCTTATGAACATAAAAGCCAATGGGGACAACACCCTATCACACACGAGAAGGCAGCCATGTTAAATTAAAAATGTGAACCGCCTTAGAATACACCTCACTTTTAAAAATTGACAGAAAATAGCTGCTTCATTCCACAAACACCAAACTTAGGCAAATTGAGCTAAACACGTGTGTGGTAAATAGACAATGCCTTTTCTTGTTGTTTTTGCTCAATTTATATTTTTATTTAATTTTTATTTTTCTGCAGATTAATCTCCAAAATTATCCTTAATTTTGACCCAGTAAATGTGCGCAAAAAGTACATTTTATTGACCACTAAACTCAAGCCTGGCAAAAAATCTATATATTTTAAGTATCTGAAAAAATAATTAAAAGAAATGACTCAGTGATGACCCCTGGAAAATGAAAATACATTCGGCCTATAGAAAGTGAAAGTAATTTTTTTCAATGTAGAAAAATGAAACTTGGTACATCCATAGGACACCTCAGAGCAAACAGAAAAGTCTATGAAAGCAACAACCTAAACTCAACAGGAAGTCCACCATGTGGGGTGAAAGGCTTGCGTCAAAAGATTCAACTCATTGTGTTTTCTTCTAAAAGGCCCCAAATTTGTTGAGTATTATCTAGACAAGAGTGCCAATAAAAGTTATCAGTTTGTTTTTTGATACATTTGTGGCTGTGGTTGTAATGAGCTTGTGAAGAGGCAGCTATTTCTTTGGGAAATAAATGCAATTTACCAAATACCAGGCTTCTTCCTTTGGAGGACGCTCCTCCAGAGCCAAGACTAGAGTCTTGGAAAACTCCTCAGAATCTTTTGGAACTGGTAAACTTGTTATTTTAGACAACTAATATTTACATTTTCACTTTTTAACATTGAAAATCTCCAGCCAGTACTTTGTTTTTCTCACCTCAGCACAACCATAAACTCTTATTTTTAAAAGTTCAGACAGATCCCAGGAAAACCAGGGAATATGGAGACCTTTAACTCTAAATACAAGGTGGTGTAGCAGGCCCCAGCAGTAGCACAGGCCCGAGGTGATTTGTTTCACTGTTAGTTTCATTCAAAATACCCCCAACATGAAGTTTAGCACAAGATGATGTATGTCATTTATTTTTTATTGTTTTGTTCTCAGGACTCTCAGGAGAGTTTCAAGCTCCTGTAGAGGACAACTGTGACGGTGAAAGTGACTCAAGAAGGAGGAAAGCAGGAGCTGTAAGTGAGGAGTATACACTGTTTGCAAAATTATTAAGCAAGTGATTATTTTGACCATATCATCATTTTATCCATAATTTCCAACTCCAAGCTGTACAAACTTGAATCCTTATTGGATTTAATGCATATCAGGTGATGTGTATTTGTGTAACAAGGGAGGATGTGGCCTAAGGAGATCAACACCCTATCAAGGGTTTGCATAATTATTGCACAGATTCTTCTCTTCAGGAAAAATGGGCCAAAAAAGAGAAACTGAAAAGTCAAAAATTGTAAAAAGTCTTTCAAGGATGCAGCACTCTTAAAATATCTCAGATATTGGGGCGTGATCACAGAACCATCAAACGTTTTGTACCAAAAATCAACAGGGTCGCAAGAAATGTGCCGAGAAGAAAAGACGCAAATTAACTGCCAAAGATTTGTGAAGAATCAAATGTGAAGCTACCAGGAACCCATTATCATCCAGTGCTGCCATATTCCACAACTGCAACCTACCTGGAGTGTAAAAAAGTACGAGGTGTTCAGTTCTCAGAGACATGGCCAAAATAAGAAAGGTTGAAACTCGAGTACCTCTGAACAAGACACATAAGTTGAAACGTCAGGAATGGGCCAAGAAATATCTGAAGACAGAGTTTTGTGGACTGATGAGATGAGAGTGACTCTTGACGGACCAGATGGATGGACCCGTGGTTGGATCCGTAACGGACACAGACAACACTCCATCACATCCATCAAAGTTCTCCACTGCGTGGCTGGCCAGTAAAGGCCTTAAAGATTAAAAACTGATGACATGGCCCCCTTCTTTACCTGACTTAAACCCTATTGAGAACTTTTGAGCCCTTTTTAAGCAGGAATTAAGAAGGGCCCTTAATTGAAGGTAAACAGTACACCTCTCTTAACAGTGTCTGGGAGGCTGTGGTGGCGGCTGCACAAAAAGTTGATTCTGACCAGATCAAAAAAATGACTGACTCTGTGAATGTGAATTTTGAAATTTTAGAATAGTTTATTTGTAAATTTTGAGTTTATTTATTATTCTCAATTTAACAGGTAAAAATAAACAAGTGAGATGGGAAAATCTTTGTTTTTTATTTAGTTGCATAATAATTCTGCACACTAATAGTTGCCAAATAATGATGTACATGTAAATATTCTCTGAAGAAAGCCAAAACTTCACTTTTACTACTTAAATGTTCAGGTTGGAGAGTTTGTTAACATTTTAAACCTCAAAAATACAACTTCCTAAAAATGTGCAGACAGTGTATGGGGCGCCGTTTGTAAAGCGGCTCACGCTGAAAATAACAGCAACATTTTGTCACATTTAGCTTTAAACAATGTTTAAAAAACTGGTATGAATTTTTGACGGTCACTTTTTATCTGTCACGGGGGATCAGGACTCGGCACAGTTGGCCGTGGCCTCCGTGCCGGGCTCCCCCGCCCCTACTGATTCGCAGAGAGGAGACAGGTGTGCGGGAGCGCCGGCGAAGCAAGCCCAGCTGAGCCGAGTGAACAATCAAGAGGGAATAAGAAGCACCGCAGCCTGCTCCTCGACGCCAGATCGTAACATTGACTACAGTTAGTAATACGTCTCGCGTTCGTAGAGTTTGGATTTATGTATGTACTTACCTGTTTCCTTTGTTCACCGCAGATCCTTCCGTCCTACCTCCAGTCCGGTTCTCGCCCCTCCTCGATCATCCCTGAGCCTCGCCGGTCCTTCAGCTCACGCTCCAGCTCAACCCGGTCCGGACCCTGCTACCCCTCGTTATCCCGAAGAAACCGACAGTTATAAGTTGATCATTTAAATAAACTTGTTTTTGTGAACTGTACGTGTGTGTGCCTGCGTTTGGGTTGTCCGACCAGAACATAACAGTACGATCTGGCCAGAATGAACCCAGCAGAGCCACACACCCTGCCACAGACGGTCGCAGCTCAGACCGCGCTTCTGGAACAGCATGGCGCTACTCTACAGGCTCTCATGGACCACATGAAGGAGTTTTCCGTAACCTATCGGGGCTGAGCGACAGGATGGCGGCCCTGAACACACCACCGGCTACTGGCACTCCCACCCTCTCCGCGCCGACTACGGAGGCACCGCCTCGGGTACAGAGAGGGTATGTACCACCGCCCGCACCGTATAGTGGAGATCTGGGGTCATGCAGGGCGTTTTTAACACAGTGCTCCCTAGTTTTTGAACAACAGTCACAGACTTATAAAAGTGAGCGTTCAAGAATCGCCTTTTTAATAGGCTGTTTGAGGGGCAGGCATTAGACTGGGCCTCGGCTGTTTGGGAGAGACAGGAAGCTGTATGTTTCTCCTACGCTGCCTTCATCGCGGAGATGAGAATGATCTTTGATCATCCGGTTCGAGGAGAAGAGGCTACTAAAAGACTGTTTTCAATTCGACAGGGTAATCGCAGTGTGGCGGAATTCGCGATCGAGTTTCGATCACTAGCCGCGGAGAGCGAGTGGAACGAGGAGGCTCTTCGTGGAGCATTTTTGAATGCCATTTCCGAGGAACTTAAGGACGAGATGGCGGCACGGGATCCACCAGAGAGCCTAAATGAACTCATAACGGGGGTCATCAGGATTGATAACCGCCTACGGGAGCGACAGAGGGAGAAGACCGACCTACAGGCATCACAGAGGTCAGCTACAAGTCCACGGCCGGGAATCATCGCGCCTCAAGGGGGTTTTTTCCAGCCCAAACGAGAGAGAACCGCGGGGTGGCGGACGCAGACTGAGGGAGGCCTAACCAGCGGTTATCCGGATCCACCGAGTAGGCCACTGCAACCAGCCGCACCTGAACCCATGCAAGTGGGCGAACTCATCTGACTGAGGAGGAGAGACATCGCCGAGTCAGTACTGGGAGCTGCCTCTACTGCGGGAGGTTAGGACATTTCGGGCCGTGTCCTCTCCGTCCGGGAAAGGGGGCTCGGCAGTAATGGGAGAGGTACTGCTGAGCCAAGTCCATTCATCTCCCAAGCCTGTGAGAATGGAGGGAACGATTATTTTAACAGATCGGACCCGATCTTTTGAGGTTATGATTGATTCAGGAGCGGATGAAAGCCTTTTAGACCGGGGAGTGGCTAAGAGGTTGGGCATCCGGACTGTGCCGTTGGAGGTGCCGTTGGAAGTTAAGGCTTTGAACGGAGAGGTGCTGACCCAGATCAGAGAACAGGCGATTCCGTAACCTTCCTCCTGTCGGGTAATCATAAAGAAACTATTAGTTTTACATTTTTGAGTGTGTGCACACTCCTATTGTATTGGGTCTACCTTGGCTAAGACAACATAACCCCCACATAGACTGGGCAACATACCAAGTGGTGTCATGGAGTAACTTTTGCCATTTATCTTGCCTGCAGTCTGCTTTGCCCCCTGTTTCCTCTAGATCCAACCCGGTACCTGAACCTACGGATCTGTCTTCGGTTCCGTCCATCTACCACGACCTGTCGGCGGTGTTTTGTAAACATCAGGCTTTGTCGCTTCCACCTCACCGACCCTATGACTGCGCCATCGACCTCCTCCCAGGTGCTCCTCTCCCCCACAGCCGTCTCTACACCATCTCGAGACCAGAGAACGAGGCAATGGAAAAATACATCCAGGAGTCCTTGGCAGCCGGGATAATACAACCCTCGTCCTCTCCGGTAGGTGCGGGTTTTTCTTTGTGGACAAGAAGGACAAATCATTGAGACCATGCATAGATTACGGGGCTAAACAAGATCACCATAAAGAACAAATACCCACTCCCGTTGATCAGCTCTGTTTTCACTCCTCGGGGATCCAGGATTTTCACTAAACTAGACCTCCGTAACGCATACCATTTGGTACGTATTAGGGAGGGGGATGAGTGGAAGACCGCTTTTAACACTCCTTTGGGCCATTTCGAGTATCTGGTGATGCCGTTCGGACTCACGAATGCCCCTGCGGTTTTCCAGAACCTAGTTAACGATGTTTTACGGGACATGATTGGACGGTTTGTTTTTGTTTATTTGGATGATATCTTGATTTTTCTAAAGACTTGGAGGAACACCAGAGGCATGTCCGGAGAGTACTACAGAGACTATTAGAGAATAAGCTGTTTGTGAAGGCCGAGAAATGTGAGTTCCACGCACCGTCCGTTACCTTCCTCGGCTACATTATCGCGCAGGGACAGATCCAAATGGACCCGGAGAAGGTTACGGCGGTAAGGGAGTGGCCGGTTCCGTCCAGCCGCAAGGAGGTTCAGCGATTTTGGGTTTTGCTAATTTCTACAGGAGATTTATCCGAACTTCAGTAGACTGGCAACGCCTTTGACGGCTCTTACGTCCACTGCGCGACCTTTTGTCTGGACTCCGGAGGCAGAAGGAGCATTCCAGGACCTGAAGCAGCGGTTTACGTCGGCCCCTGTACTCATACAGCCAGATCCTGAACTGCAGTTTGTGGTGGAGGTCGACGCTTCGAGACGGAGTAGGAGCAGTTCTTTCCCAGCGCTCTTCCACTGACCAGAAGCTCCACCCCTGCGCCTACTACTCACGTAAGCTCTCGGCAGCAGAGCGGAACTACGATGTGGGGAACAGAGAGCTCCTGGCGGTCAAGTTGGCCTTAGAGGAGTGGCGTCATTGGCTGGAGGGGGCCATTCAACCGTTTGTGGTCTGGTCCGACCATAAGAACCTGACCTACATACAGACAGCAAAGAGACTGAACTCTCGGCAGGCAAGGTGGGCATTGTTTTTGACCGTTTTAATTTTGTGCTTACTTATCGCCCAGGTTCCAGGAACATCAAACCAGATGCACTATCAAGAGTTTTTCCACGGAGCAGTCGGCGCCTGAGGAGGAGCACATCCTGCCCCAGTCGCGCATTCTGGCAACCCTCACCTGGGAAATAGAAGATCGAGTCCGGGTGGCTCAACGCCTGCACCCGATCCAGGGACAGGGCCGGCTAACGCTATGTTTGTACCAGATCCGGTCAGGTCGGAGGTGTTACACTGGGCCCATGGGACCCGACTCACGTGCCATCCAGGGATGGGTCGCACCCTGGCTGTCCTCACGCAGCAAATTTTGGTGGCCCACCATGGACAGAGACACTAAGGACTACATCGCAGCTTGTCCAGTTTGTTCCCAGAATAAGGCCCTCCATCGACCCCCAGCAGGACTGTTACAGCCACTACCTATTCCCAGCCGGCCGTGGTCTCATGTGGCTTTGGACTTCGTTACGGGACTCCCGCCATCGAACGGACATACGGTGGTGCTGACGATCGTTGATCGCTTCTCCAAAACAGCTCACTTTGTGCCGTTGACCAAGCTTCCATCCGCCAGGAGACCGCAGATCTCCTGGTGAAGCATCTGTTCGGCTACGGGATTCCTCGGGACATTGTGTCAGACAGAGGTCCACAGTTCACCTCCCAGGTTTGGAAGGCATTTTGCACGGCGTTAGAGATCAAGGTTAGTCTCTCCTCTGGGTATCATCCACAGACAAGCGGACAGACGGAAAGGGCGAACCAACAGATGGAGGTGGCCCTGAGGTGCACCTCATCTGCCAATCCGGCAAGTTGGAGTGCTCAGCTGCCATGGGTAGAATATGCCCACAACACGTTGGTGAACACCTCCTGGGTATGTCTCCTTCCAATGCTGTTATGGTTACCAACCCCTTTATTTTCTGACCAGGAACAAGAGCTGGCAGTTCCGTCCATTCAGGATCACTTGAGACGGTGCCATCAGGTCTGGAGAAGGGCCCGATCAGCTCTGGTGCGGGCCTCGGCTCAATCGCAAGTCCAAGCCAACCGACACCGCACCCCGCCCCTAGATACTCTCGGGTCAGAAGGTCTGGCTGTCATCCAGGGACTTGCCGTTACGGGTGGAAGCTACAAAATTGGCACCACGGTTCATCGGCCCGTTCGAAATAGAGAAGGTCATCAACCCGGCGGCAGTTCGACTCAAGCTCCTCGGTCCCTTAGGATTCACCCTACCTTCCACGTGTCCAGGATCAAGCCGGTCAGCTCCAGTCCATTGAGTTCCCCTGTCCTCCGCCGCCGCCCAGGATGATTGGCGATCACCCAGCTTACACGGCATGCGGCGGATTATGGATGTACGGCGCCGGGGTCGAGGCCTTCAGTTTTTAGTGGATTGGGAGGGTTATGGGCGGAGGAACGCTGTTGGGTGCCACGGAAAAACATTCTGGATCCATCCTGATCCGAGAATTTTTCTAAGCCATCCGGAGAATGGATAGGCCGCCAGGTGGCGTCCATAGAGGGGGTACTGTCACGGGGATCAGGCACAGTTGGCCGTGGCCTCCGTGCCGGGCTCCCCGCCCCTACTGATTCGCAGAGAGGAGACAGGTGTGCGGGAGCGCCGGCGGCAAGCCCAGCTGAGCCGAGTGAACAATCAAGAGGGAATAAGAAGCACCGCAGCCTGCTCCTCGACGCCAGATCGTAACATTGACTACAGTTAGTAATACGTCTCGCGTTCGTAGAGTTTGGATTTATGTATGTACTTACCTGTTTCCTTTGTTCACCGCAGATCCTTCCCGTCCTACCTCCAGTCCGGTTCTCGCCCCTCCTCGATCATCCCTGAGCCTCGCCGGTCCTTCAGCTCGTCACGCTCCAGCTCAACCCGGTCCGGACCCTGCTACCCCTCGTTATCCCCGAAGAAACCGACAGTTATAAGTTGATCATTTAAATAAACTTGTTTTTGTGAACTGTACGTGTGTGCCTGCGTTTGGGTTATCCGACCAGAACATAACATTATCACATTTACAACAATATTTGTCAACTTAAAGATATTTTAAATAGTTAAATCTAAATATTAAATGTTCCACCTAAATGTTAAATCTAAATCTAAATGTTAAATCTAAATCTAAATGTTAAATCTAAATGTTAGATCTAAATGTTAAATCTAAATCTAAATGTTAAATCTAAATCTAAATGTTAAATCTAAATGTTAAATCTAAATGTTAGCTCTAAATGTTAAATCTAAATCTAAATGTTAAATCTAAATCTAAATGTTAAATCTAAATCTAAATGTTAAATTTAAATCTAAATCTAAATGTTGAAACTAAATATTTAACTAATATGCAAATTCAAAATGCCAACAACCGGAAGTGCCAAAATAAAAGCTCGAGGAGGTCAGTGTGCTTTTATAGCATCGTGTCAAATAAAAAACGAAACCATCTCATCCGAGGAAATTGACTCTTGGACATGGTTTTCTTGTGATAATAACTACCTAAAATAATAAACACGGTTGGAGAAACTTTATTTGAAGAGAAGGCTAGTGTCATTTTAATGAAAAGTACGGGACTTATGATGACCTGTAGCCATAATAGCCAGCCACAAGGGGTCTCACTTTGACTGAATGTCATGTTCGCATGCTTAAACGCCAGCAAGAGCATATATTCCCGCCCGCCCCTGACCAGTCGTTCAAAATGTCCAACGTTAGCGGAGAGCATCGGCAGAGTCGTCCTGGCGGCTATTCAAAATGTTTCTACGATGACAGCAACCGCCTCGGGACCACCACAGGCCACCTCTGTAAGTATATTTTCCAAATCACATAGCATTGGATTCTTGTCAAGGCTAACTTAACTAAACTCGCTAACGGTAGCCAGTTGAGATTTGCTACTAGCACCAAATGCACTTTATGTGTAGCACATTTGTTTCTATAAAACGTAAAACTCACACCGGTTAACATAAGTGACACAGTGGGATGAACTCATGAGTAAATGTGAGTTTAAGATTATGTGAAGATTTTCTGAAATGCAAAGCATGATAAATTTAGCCTTACTTCTAACGGGGGCTACTTGTCTCAGGCCCACAAATGACACTGTAAATTGTTTTTAAAATGCTAATCAGCCTCTGTCCTCAGTCAGACATCTCTCCTTGGCTAAACTTAACGTTACCTGCTGGCCTTTACTCACAAGATAAAACCGTTTTCTGCGTGGCTAGAGAGAGAAATTCTAATGGAGGACAGAGGCAATAACAATGATAAAAACATTAAATTAAATGTTAATAAGGTACCATAATCAGAAAGAATGCATACTGTAAAAAAGCATAAAATGTATCTCTCTTTGTTTCCTTTGCCAATCTCAACCCTGCTTTGATTGCTGTGCATATAATCATTAAAAGCAATTAAAATATAATGTTGCTAATATTTTGATAATGTCTATTCAGGCTCCCACCGCTTACACACCGGGGCCAGCCACACCCACCACCTCCACTGGGACATCATACCGCTCGGTATACTTGCATACTTATGTAACCTAGCTGGCTGTTTGTTGTTTTTTTTATTTGTGAGGTGTAATGTTTCAGCATTAGTTCCAATCATGATGGAATATTTTATACAACACCAGTATTTTGATTTAATAAATTGCTTATTGACTAAAAAAGGTTAATGAACCACCTGGTAATCGATCAATAGAGACCCCATGATGGTTTGATAATACTATCAATACTAATCAAACTATTTGATAATACTATCAGTTTTGCATCTACAGTTTTCATTCCCAAATAACAAAAACTAATTGCTGTTTTGTAATGAAAAAGTGTCTGTTTTCATTGATTTCAGGTTCCCTTTCCATCAGTTCATCAAAGGACTGCTACACACTCACGTGTTGGCAGGAAAAACAAAGCCTGCAAACACTATACAAGAGATGTTGTGTGCTTGCCTTTTTCGTCAGCATCAACATTCCGCATTCCAAGGGGAGACTCAAGAGCAAATTTTGCCCGAGATGGCCTTATTGGGAAGATCTCCTTTACATCTGACTGGTCTGAAGCACAACTTAAAGAAGAAATGAGTGCCATTTTCAGAAGAACATTTGCATTGCCTATGGGCCAGTCCTTCCCATTTGAGTATTTGAGTACATTCAAGGGATGCAAGAGACTAATGAAACCAAACGTCTCAAGCAGTTTTCTGTGGGGTGGAAAAGAAGTTGCCTCGATTAGTTCAGCCTCTTGTCTCTATATAATGGCATTAATGAGCAAACCTGTACAGGTAAACAGTTTAAATGACAGAGTTTCAGTTATGGGCAACATTCAATGTATTAGAACTAAAATATTTATGTTGCTTATTTTGCTTATATACATAAATAACATATCCTTATTTTAGGTTAACTTAGTGTTAAAGTGTTAAAGTTAACTACCTTTGGCTTTATTTTAATTTATTTTCTCCTGGAGGAACCTGAGGAACTGTCCGATAGTGACTTTGAAAGTCCTGTGGGCTTGAGAAGGAGAGGTGAGTTTGAGTATTTGAAATGTTGTTTTGCAATAGGTTGTAGGCAGAGTCAACAGTTATTTTCTCACAGCAATGGCTTTATCATTCATTTATAAAAAAATTATCTGTTCTAATTCTGTTCTTCCCAAAATTCAGATAGGGTAATTCATTAAAAATGTTAAGTACCTTGTTTCCAGTTACTATATATTTTTTTCCCCTTCTTTTGTCCATAACCTGTCATTTAGTTCATACAGTGTCACCTTCCACAAGTGAAAGTGAGCGACTGCAAGAAAGTCCATCATAGACCCCTGTGGAACCCCACATGTCAGGGCCATTTGGTCTGATACACAGTTACCAACAAAAACAAAGTACTTCCTGTCTTCAAGATATGACTGAAACCATCTAAGGACAGTTCCAATGATACCTATCCATTCTCTAATCTTTGTGACAGGATTTCATGGTCCACTGTATCAAACGCAGCACTCAAGTCCAACAGAACTAAGACAAAGGCCTGCGTCAGTGTCAGACGGATGTCATTTGGGACTTTGATAAGTGCAGTCTCAGTCTGTGATGGGGCCTAAAACCTGACTGAAAAGGATCAAAGCAGTTAAGTAATAGAAAGTCATTAAGTTGATGATATACAACTTTTTTGATGACTTTCCCTAAAAATGGCAGGTTTAATATGGGCCGATAGTTGTTGAGCACTGTAGCATCAAGACTGCTCTTCTTTAAAGTTCCAGATTGTAAGGAATTATTGACTATATCAGTGAGTTGTGGTAACAAACTGCTTAGTACTGATTTTAGAAATCTAGTAGGTAGAACATCGAGGCAGCAGGTGGATGAACTCAGGCTGGAGACAGTTTTTTCAATTGTTCTGTCCATTTTTTTTTACACCCATTAATGGGTGTAAAATGTGTTAACCCCAACCAAAGCTCTCCTGGTGGCTGCAGTGTTGTTTTATGCCCTTTGCACTTAACCTTAACAGGAGCAATGGTGTCCATAACATTTAAAACACCTGAAGTATAACAATTCAACAAATCATCAACTTGACCTGATGAGGCATTTTCAAACCTGACTGCCTCCATAAACTGTGTCCTGGTGTTATCATTAATGTGCCTCTTCTGAACAACTCTAGTTCAAGCAGCAACTTTTGGAATTATGGACAGATGGAAAAATACGCAAGAATGATCTGATAGAGCAACATCAATCACAGTGACATCTGAAATATGAACAGCCTTAGTACTGACCAGGTCCAGAGTGTGACCTCTGTTATGGGTCGGCTCATTAACATGCTGACAAAGACAAAGTATCGAGAATAGTATAAAGTTCTTTGGCATTCCTGTCACAAACCTAAAGGCTGCCTATTTGTTATGGGAATTGTACATCCCCATTAATATTGTATATTATGCTCTCACTCTTGCGCCAGGTCATATGCTTATCCACATACAAGTATAACTTAATGTCTTCAGCTATATCTCCTGTTGGGTGCCAGGCTAATCCAAACTAGACAAAGACATCACTTTGCACTACACCTAATCATTGTCCAGGGACACTCTGTCATATACACTTAGTGACACACATCTATGACTGACACGTCAGCTCAATACACATCCATCCACGAGCCTGGAGCTGAGAGGCTGGCATAATGTAAACCTATAAAAGCTTCATGTATTGTTTACATCTTTAAGAAAAACCTTCCATGTAAGATTGTTACCGGGTGTCCGTTTTGTTTCTCTTTGCAAAGATTAAACCTGTCTATTATTTTCAAATCAAAAACCGTCTCCATCGTCTGCTCATTTAATCTGCCAAGTAAAATTCTTTTAACACTATTAAATTTATTTTAAAGGAAAAATATTAAACATGGAATTAGGGTTAAGTTGCACTTTAAATGAAATGAGATTAACATCACTAAAATATTTCCCTTTTATCTCCTTTTTTTTATGCAGGGCTGAGTACAGTGCCTTCATCACAGAGGGAAAGTGAGGCCAGATGTCAGGAGACAGAGCGCAGCCCTCAAGAGAGCGAAAGTCAGGGCCAGGCAGAGGACCTGAGACCAGTGTTTCCTTATAATGTGGGAGAATTTGTGTAATATTTTGTTTGGGCTTCATAGAAATACAGCAGTGTAGATGTTAGGCCGTTTACCTTATGAACCTCTGATAAAAGTCTCTCTCACTCTCTCTGGTTTCTGCTGAATTTTCTGAAGTGTCTATTTATCATCATTTGTTTAGCCCTGTTTATCTGGAGGAAGATGAGGCTCTTGAAGAGGCAATTCAGCGTAGTCTGCTAGAAGAGTGGGATGTACCTGCTGTTATTACTTTAAAGTAAGTGTTACTAGTAATTTTATTACTGTAAATTTTGTGTTTACATCAGTGTAAAAATCACAAATAAATTCAAAAAGTTATGTCATCATGCACTGAAGGTAAGTATGAAGTAAAGGCACAGATAATCAAAAGTCTGTTCATCTTTGTCATTGTCTTTTTTAATGTAGGTCATCTGAAATACTGAGCAAAGAAGAAATTGCCGGTCTTCTACAAGCTCACAGTGAGAGAGTTATTACATCAGGAACAAGACAGATCTATATCAGTCGAGCCAATGTTTGGACCACAGCCTTGCGTGTGTTTAAGAGACCCAGTTTTGCAGAAAGATGTGACAACCTCTATGTCACATTTACAAGCGATGAACATGATGCTGGGGAAGATGCTGTTGACCTTGGGGTCCCAGACGAGTTTTTCCGCTTACTGACAAAGGCTATCTTCCAGGACAGTGGAGCTTTTGAAGGTTGTATATATGTATATATGTATGTGTGAGTATGTGTATATATATATGTGTGTGTGTGTGTGTGTGTGTGTGTGTGTGTGTATATATATATATATATATTGTGTGTGTGTGTGTGTATGTATGTGTGTGTATGTAGGGCTGGGCGATATGGCCAAATTGTCATATCGATATAGATCATTTGATATCCCGATAACGATATACATAACAATATAGCAATTTTTCTGTTAGTTCAGTTTATAAATAGTCTATACAAAATCGCAATGTGGAAATGCAGTTTGAAATGATATACAAAACAAAAAAGGTAGTATGAACTAAATTTATTTTATTTTGAACCTTTTTTGCCAGCAAGACTGTTGGTAATGTTAACACCTACCATTAAAATATTTCACCAACTCACAAAACCCGCGTTTCTCGACCGTGTAGATTGGAATCGATATGATATGCTTGGCAACAGCAGAAGTGATCTCCTTCCATCTGCGGAAGCTATGGCTATATGGTGTGCCACGCGTAAAAGCCTGTTGCAGCGTCTGTGTCTGGAGTTTGTTTTGAGCGCTTGCGCCACCACTCGACGCTGCTTTTGCAGTTTTTGCTCGTTGACTCTCTCTGTATTCTTTTTCGTGGTTCTTGCGCAGGTGATAAATAAATTTGTAGTGTCTGAATCCGTTGTTGGCACTGGGAGCCGGCAAACTTTACAAACAACTGTTGTCTGGTGTACGTCAGTCTTATATCCAAACCATGTCCATGCAACAGAAGTCTCCCCTCTTTTAGGTACAAGCTCCTCGGTTTGGGTTGGCTGGTCATCTTGTTGAGAATTACCCTGGTCTGAACCGCATGTACTACCATCTTCCTCCATGTTTGTTTATGTATTGCAGCGTGCATGGGCATGCCGTGGCGTGAGGTGCATCTTGACGTAAAATTCTGCCGTAAGCGGCTTATCGTGGCGTAAACGATAGAGCCTTATATAAAACGACATTTTCTATGGTCCAGACGATATATTTCGTCAAATTGCCCAGCCCTATGTGTATGTATATATTTATTTATTTATTTATTTATTTATTTATTGTGGCTACCTAAGCACAAATATATATTTGTAAATGCCAGAGAAAATGATACAGAATGTGCTGCTTAACTTATTTAATCTTTCAGGCACACCAAATGGATGCACACCAAGACTGAACATGCTCCACTTGCAAAATGGAGTGTATCGAACCATTGGCAGGATGATGTCTACAATAATAGTGCAAGGGGGTGAACCACCTTCATTTCTGTCCCCAAGTGTAGTGGACTACATTGTGTCTGGGGACATACTTCAAGTTCACGTGTCACCTGATGATATAGGTGACCCTGATTTAAGGGAAAACCTCAATAAGGTAATGCACAATGTTCTGATCTGAAGACTATTGTAGTAAACCTTTGCTTTTTTTTTGAATATTCCACAGCAGTAGTTCATTTTATTTTGGTAGAATGCGTTATCAAAATTATTTTGATTTTATATTACCAAATAAATAACTAAAAATTCAAACTTTTCTTTTTATAGGTAAGTAAATATTAAGTTAAATGTCACAGTCTACATAGTAATTTTATAAATGTTGTTGGTTAAATGCAGTAATTTTAGAAAATAACATTTGATCTGTAATATTTAGGTTCAACATGCAACCTTGCAGGATGATTTGGAGAAAGCAGTCAGCTGCTGTGACTCATGGCGATATCAAGTAGAGGGGCTTCCACTCGTAGTCACCATGGCCAATAGAGATCTGTTTGTGAAAAATGCAGTTCTATACCATACTGTTGTGCAACGGCAGAGCTGTCTTGATCAACTCATTGATGGCTTGTCTCACTATGGAGTAAGATTTACCTCACAGTTCTGTATCATCTTTGATTATCTTTATGGCCTTTCATTTATGGTGTTGAATTTACTTCCAGGTTTTATCACTCCTGAGAGGGAACCCTAGCTTGCGTGTGCTGCTTAACATACCAGGAGAGGACAAAGGTCAAGAAGCTGATTTTGTAGCTGGTATTCTCAAACCAAGCTACTCTGTACTGGGGAGCAACAGAAGAGCTAAGGAGGAGTTGATAGTGGTCAAATTTAGGACTTTCTCCAATGTGTTGAAAGTAAGTACCGGTATGTATTTGTAATTCAGTATATTATACAACAAGGCAATACAGGAAATTTACAGATTCATTTTATTCTTTACACAACTCATGAAGCTGTGCCTGTCTAATTTTTATGTACCACAAACAAGAATAAAGTTATCTGATGCTTTTCAGAATAAAATTGCTTTTTCACCAAAATACCTATCCATACCTAACCATAACAATCCATTAGTCACTCAATTATTTATTGATTTAGGCTTTCTTAAACCTGAATATTTTCCAGTCTGCAAGTTAATAATGGTTTACCTTTGATTGTAGATAAAGAGCTGAGAGACACGTATGGGGACAGGACTCTAACAAATGATGAGGAGGCATTCGTGAAGACTTTGAGCCCTGGTCACATCCTGGCATTTGCTACAGGTTGCAGCAAAGTCCCAGCCATTGGCTTTCATCCAGCTCCTAAATTAATGTTTATTCATGATGAAAAAAAAAATCTTCCCATTGCGCACACTTGTGCAAATGAGCTTCACCTTTTTGTAAATGCAAAAACAATGGCTGATGATGATGAATTTAACTACTGCTTCCTAGTAGCACTAATGAATGGATCTTTATTCAGCACCATTTAAACAAACAGTTCATTTGTGAAAGAGCCCTTGTAGTGTAATACACCACTGTTTAGTACAGGGCTCCACATGTTTGTCCAGAGGACAGTTTGTCCATGTTATAAAGCAATGGTTTCTTACAAAAATGTTTACCTCTGTGAGGACTATCTGACCCTCTTTATACTGTAAGATAGATGTTGTACTGTATGATTGGAAGAATATGGAATCAGTCATCGCAGTAAAAATAAATTAACAATGTAGTTACTTCAACTCTGATGTTTGATTGGTTTTTAAACTGTTTATGAATTTAACTACCAGTTTGTTTATATATATATATATATATATATACTGAATCAGTAGTGAAGGAATAAAATATGTACATTTACTCTAGTAAGGAAATTTGAAGTACTTTTCACATTTAAATTTTGAATTCCCTCACCATTGAAAGGCTTGTATATTCAGATTTATTGCTGTTGAATATTTTGTGCTAAACTGAAGATTAGATGTTCATAAGTTGAAATGATTCCCACTCAATCACTTGACAAAACCTTTTGTATTAGCTGCAATATGCAAAAATGTTTTTCAAACTTTTATGTACAGCCATCTTCTCAGAGATAAATACAAATACAAGTTATTTATGTAATATTTAAGATATTATAAAACACTGACAGGTATCGTTTTACTTCACAAAGTACTTTTACTTTGCTTTTGTAGGTACATTAAAATCAGAAACAATGTAGTGAAAGACAGTTATGCATCAATACATCTGTAGAGCCCTGAGAAGTATATCGCTGTTCTTTCATAACATGAGTCATCTTGTATTTATCCACACTACCATTGATTTGGACTTGACAGAAAACTAACAGATGCAAAACTATGTCTGTAGCCTTTTTAACACTAACATCATATATGTGCCATCTTGTAATTTTCAAAAATCTATATGCTGGCAAGCGGTTGTAAATCTTGTAGTTCAAGAAGCACAACAAAACATCAGTATATGTTTCACAGTGTACTTTTGAAAGTACAATAAGGCTAATGTTACCCAGTTGTCCATGTCATGCTGAGATCACTCATTTACAAGTTTCTCAAAAATAAACTGTTGTGTTCTCTGAAACAATGTTTTGCCATTGTTATTGTCATTTTGAAGAGGGTTAATCTCATCATTCAGTTCTTGCAAATCCCTGTCATTCAATGGTGAAAATCCTCTTTGAGAGTTTGGTGAGGAACAAACAACTACCCCTGCTGTTGAGAGTTCTGGGTTGTGAAAATAAGGCAAATCATTGTCCAGAGTAAAAAGCTGAACTGGTGTTCTATTTCCTTCAGATGATATTGAGTGATTATTAAATCCAGCTTTGAATTCTTTCAAAGTGTGGTTGATTCTGGCTGGAAAGACATAATGGAGACAAAATAGGTCTGTTGCGTTGTCTATGTCTAGGATACCCAGGGATTCCAGTTCATAAAAAATGGGTGCATAAATATGGCTGCAGTTTTTGTTCAAATCTCGGTTAAAACGCTCAATCCTCTGGTTGTGTACAGAACTTCCTGTTAGGACAGAGCCTTCCCCCCTGCTCGCATGCATTTCCTCCCAAATCAGAACGTTCTCTCCTCCGTGATCAGTCCTGATGTGCAGTGGTCTACCAAACTGTCCAACAGCTGCAGTAAAGAGGTCTCTTACAGTTTCAGAATGATTATTGTTGGAGCAGTGAAGAAACATCAACATTTTACTGTAGCCGTCTATGGCACCATGAACAACCAATTTCCACCTAATCAATTTATGATTTCCATCTACATGCCATATGAAATTTGGATGTGGGACAGAGTATACTCGACGAGCTATTGCTGTTCTTCTCCTGGCTAGGACACCAATTGGGTCCCTCCTTCTCAGTGAATCTCTTACACGTCGTCTTTGAACCACAATGTTTTTGGAGCGGAGATGCCCCATAAGCATCACTTCTCCAACATTTGGGTGTTGAGTTTTTATTTGTGACACTTCAAGATCCAACTGTTGATCACTGATGCTCTTCCATTTTGATGTTGGGATATTATAGTCTTGCAGTAACTTGTAGAAAGTTGGCCTTGAGATTGAAAGAATAGATGCCGCTCGGTAAAGGTGGTTTTCAGTGAAAGAACATGTTCAAGCTCCTCTTTGGAAATCTGATGTCTTCCTTGGTAGTCATTCTAGAACACACCAAAGATTATGACATTTGGAATGTTTATAGAACAAATAAGGGTTATTCAAGAGAGAATTATAGACATGAGCATTCACATCCAACTCATTATCTTCTGACTGAAAAAAATTATAGATTGTACTGTACCTTTACTTAAGGAATGTTTAAATAAAATGGACAATCCAAAGATGAGATGTTGACAAAAATGACAAATATGAACAAAAATATAATAAGAGTACTTACCGACAGACAGGTCACTGGAGCAAAGCCTGTTGCTGGTAAAGGTGTGGTAGCACTGGTGCTGGAGCCCTGAGGAGTTTTAAAATATGAACAAAATACCAAAGACGTTATCTTGTCACATGTTAGTGTTGTATAAAATATTCCATCATGATTGGAACTAATGCTGAAACATTACACCTCACAAATAAAAAAACAACAAACAAAAAACAAACAGCCAGCTAGGTTACATAAGTATGCAAGTATACCGAGCGGTATGATGTCCCAGTGGAGGTGGTGGGTGTGGCTGGCCCCGGTGTGTAAGCGGTGGGAGCCTGAATAGACATTATCAAAATATTAGCAACATTATATTTTAATTGCTTTTAATGATTATATGCACAGCAATCAAAGCAGGGTTGAGATTGGCAAAGGAAACAAAGAGAGATACATTTTATGCTTTTTTACAGTATGCATTCTTTCTGATTATGGTACCTTATTAACATTTAATTTAATGTTTTTATCATTGTTATTGCCTCTGTCCTCCATTAGAATTTCTCTCTCTAGCCACGCAGAAAACGGTTTTATCTTGTGAGTAAAGGCCAGCAGGTAACGTTAAGTTTAGCCAAGGAGAGATGTCTGACTGAGGACAGAGGCTGATTAGCATTTTAAAAACAATTTACAGTGTCATTTGTGGGCCTGAGACAAGTAGCCCCCGTTAGAAGTAAGGCTAAATTTATCATGCTTTGCATTTCAGAAAATCTTCACATAATCTTAAACTCACATTTACTCATGAGTTCATCCCACTGTGTCACTTATGTTAACCGGTGTGAGTTTTACGTTTTATAGAAACAAATGTGCTACACATAAAGTGCATTTGGTGCTAGTAGCAAATCTCAACTGGCTACCGTTAGCTAGTTTAGTTAAGTTAGCCTTGACAAGAATCCAATGCTATGTGATTTGGAAAATATACTTACAGAGGTGGCCTGTGGTGGTCCCGAGGCGGTTGCTGTCATCGTAGAAACATTTTGAATAGCCGCCAGGACGGCTCTGCCGATGCTCTCCGCTAACGTTGGACATTTTGAACGACTGGTCAGGGCGGGCGGGAATATATGCTCTTGCTGGCGTTTAAGCATGCGAACATGACATTCAGTCAAAGTGAGACCCCTTGTGGCTGGCTATTATGGCTACAGGTCATCATAAGTCCCGTACTTTTCATTAAAATGACACTAGCCTTCTCTTCAAATAAAGTTTCTCCAACCGTGTTTATTATTTTAGGTAGTTATTATCACAAGAAAACCATGTCCAAGAGTCAATTTCCTCGGATGAGATGGTTTCGTTTTTTATTTGACACGATGCTATAAAAGCACACTGACCTCCTCAAGCTTTTATTTTGGCACTTCCGGTTGTTGGCATTTTGAATTTGCATATTAGTTAAATATTTAGTTTCAACATTTAGATTTAGATTTAAATTTAACATTTAGATTTAGATTTAACATTTAGATTTAGATTTAACATTTAGATCTAACATTTAGATTTAACATTTAGATTTAGATTTAATATTTAGATGTAACATTTAGATTTAGATTTAACATTTAGATTTAGATTTAACATTTAGATTTAGATTTAGATTTAACATTTAGATTTAGATTTAATATTTAGATGTAACATTTAGATTTAGATTTAACATTTAGATTTAGATTTAACATTTAGATTTAACATTTAGATTTAACATTTAAATTTAGATTTAACATTTAGATTTAGATTTAACATTTAGATCTAACATTTAGTTTTAACATTTAGATTTAACATTTAGATTTAGATTTAACATTTAGGTGGAACATTATAGGAGTTCTGTGCTAGTCACAGTTTGTCCATAACGAACACTATGTTCAAGCATAAGGGTGTCCACCAGTGCACGTGCCAGCAGGACACCCTAGGCTGGAGGTTGATGATCGACTTTGTAGTTGTTTTATCTGAACTCCGACCATATGTCTTGGACACTCGGTTGAAGAGAGGTGCGGAGCTGTTAACTGACCACTACCTGGTGGTGAGTTGGCTCTGATGCCGCCGGAGAAAGCTGGAAAGACTCGGCAGGCCCAAAGCGTACTGTGAGGGTCTGTTGGGAACGTTTGGCCAA
>JALDNG010001164.1:0-68498 GCA_024349245.1 Neodontobutis hainanensis
TGCATCATAAATTTTTCCTAAAGGTCAAGATTAACTTGATTATTTTAATATTACCAACATTTGAGTTTTCTTCATCAAATTGAAATCCTCTATAATAAGGTGTTAATTCTGAACAAATTAAAAAAAATCCAAATTTGAAGGATTTGAAACAGCTACTCAAAAGTTCAAACCAATCAAAAAATTTAATTCGTGTCATTACGTCAAATTAGTGAGTGAGAGTGTTTAGTAACACGAATTTTACTTTTTTAAAACTAAAACCCATAAATAAAATCTGTAAATCTTATTTGCATCAAAAAATTGAATTGATATTATTGCTGATGATTTAGAGAGCGTATGAATGTTAAGATGAGAATATTCATTTAATCTACAATTTTATGCGTTGATAAGCTCAAAATATATGCGAAAAAACATACGTACTTTCATTTAGTTGTTGTGATCGTAATATGAAGTCAATATATTTAATTCCTCAATTTTTAATAAATCTTATTCTGGCTCTTCCAAAAGCAGATATTGAAATAGATCTACTTGCAACATTTCACAGATTAATCATAAAAATTCTCAAATTTACATAACTCCACGTAACAGGTATCAGTTAACCCAGAAGTCTGACTTTGTCTTCAGATTCCCAATAGATACATAACAAATAATTTTTAGTTTTAAAAGCAAAAATTTTTAATGTTCTTCTCGTTAAAATATTTTAAAGACTTTTAAAATCACGGTAGATGTAAAATGTAAAAATAAACGTATAATTAATGATAATTTTTTGTGAAATAAACAAATTTCAAACGGATCAAGTTAAAAAACCACCCCGGAGGGGGATTTTTTACTTGATTATAAAAAAAAATTAAATTAAATATTTTAAAAATATTGCCCAAAATGAATCTTAAAGAATTTTTAAAAATCATTGAAAAAAGTGATGATTTAGAAATTATACATTTTTGCATGCGAAACAATTTGTTTCCATGCGAAATGTTGTGTGATGTTTGTGAAACATCAATGGACCTAAAAAAACAAAGGACATGAAAGATTCATACAACTGGAGGTGTATGAATTATGCATGCAAAAAATATCAAACTACTAAAAGTTTGCGAAATGGCACGGCATTCGAAAACATTAACATTTCAATGCGAGAAATGTTAAAAATTTTCGGCCACATATCCAACAAACTGAAGCTAGTTGATGTTTTAAACTATACGGACATTAGTAAACCAACTCTTCAAAAAATCAAAAGTTTGTTTGTGGCCAAAACGGAAAATTTTTTCGGCGAGAACCCCATAATTCTTGGTGGTTTGGGATGCATAATCAACGTTGATGAAGTGAAATTAAATCACAACGCAAAAAGTCATCGAGGAAGAAGTCCTGCCAATCAGGTTTGGGCTTTACCTATAGTCGATACCAGCACTAAACCAGCAAAGGGGTTTTGTTGTTTACTACCCAATCGAAGCCCTCAAACTATTATTCCAATTATTCAAAATGTGATGAGAAGCGGTAGTATCATCCACATCGATGAATTTTCAAGCTATATATAATGCTCTTTCAAGAATGGAAGATTATGTGCATCGAACTGTTTGTCACAAATATAATTTTGTGTGTCGAGTGACGGGTGTGCATACTCAGGAAGTTGAAAGTTTTAACAACAAGTTGAAATTATTTATTAAGGAGAGAAGAGTGTGAAAACCGAAAAACGGGGGTTACTTTGCTTTGAGTTTTTATGGTTTGAACATTTTGGAAAGAGGAATATAATTGAGTTATTAAATCTTTTAAAATTTAATTTTTTTATTTTTTATTGTTTAAAAATTTTTTATTTTTTTTACGGGAGATTTTTAACTTGATCCTTTCAAACCAGCTAAATTTTTGCCAAAATCAGCAATTTTTGAAATTTGGACTTATCTATAAATTAGAAACTCAAAGATTCAAGCGCAAAGTTGACTCAAAGATGTAATAAACAACAAATTTTGAATATAACATTAAGTGAAATAGTTTAATTTTTATAAGTGTTTAATAACGAAAATAAAAGTAAAAACTAAATGATATTAAACGATATATTTACACAAAAATTAAATTCATCTTATTAAGTTTGATAATCTAGGTTTAATTCTCGTTTACTTTAGCCAAAAAAATAACAATATACCATATAATTGCATTTTACTTTTCACAAATAAAAACAAAATTGGTAAAAAGTAAATTATTTAATATTTATCTTCATAACTAGTGTAAAATTTTTGAAATAAAAATTGATTCAACATGATTTAAAATTTTTGATGTAGTATATAAATAATTTAAAAAAATCGAAATTTTTCTTATTAAAAAAGTACCCTCTCCTGCTTCGAACCGAAGTGAATACTGAATTGGTATCAATTACTATATGGGATTCATACATAACTCAACCATTATGAGTACGCGGAATAATACTATGTTATTTATATATCAAAATAGTCTGTAAAAATACAATTTTTATAAGAAACGTACTTACGCTTAAAATTCTCTTTAGGTATTGGATATGTACTTAGTTGAATTCAGTCTATCAACTTAAAAATATTTACAAGGGATCACCTGATATATTCACGATTTAAAAATTAAAACTGCAGCAAATGTATGTTTATTGCAATTATGGGTTTGAGTAATTTTTTATTGAATACTATTTTTAGAAATTTGACATATATGGTCTTAAATTTTGCACCAAGAAAAGAATCAGAGTGTAAGGCAATGGTGATCAAAATTCTTAGCTCAAGAAACAACCGGATGAACCAAAAAGCTTATATTCCCTTTTACGGAGGTCAGTTAATATTTAAAAAGACAAATGTAGTCATTGTAGCTTATTCAAATATATTATTCGGATGAAGTTAAAGGTAACTGAAGGATTAGAGCAGTTTGAATTAAAATAATCTTTTAATAAAGTGCAGAATAACCCTCAAAAATACTTTCTATAAACCATGACTGATGAAATTTGTTGTTTAATGTTTTCTTTTTTGAATAATAACACAGTCGTATCTGTCGAGACACCGATAAGAAATGGTTTTTTGAGGTTGTTTAGTCCAGTATATATGTTAATGCTATTTGGAACAAACATTTTCTTCAAAAGTAATTCGTTGATAGGATCAAATCAGGAAAAGATTTCCCGATAAATATTATTGCTTCAACCCTTCAGTTTCCCACTCATTTATGTTAATTTTGATGTTCTTGAAGATAATTTTAACATAATTTCTATGTAGTCTATAAATCCAGAAATACACTAATAAAAATCTAAAAGAATATATTTGATTGTCCTCCAAATTTCATTCCGAAGATACAGTTAAAATCTGATTCTTAGAAGTTGACTAACGATATTACGTCAATTTTATGCTGGTTAGAATACAATAAAGCGTTGTTCTCAATTCCAGAAAAAAGTTACACTCAAAATCAATTTATCGAAAATTTGAGCAAAAATTGATATCTTCTTTGACCAGATCAGATGGAATTCATCAAACTGATTTCTTTATTTAATGTAGATTGGAAATAAGCTGTTCGAATTTTGCATTGAAAATTTCACATCTTATCGTTAATTGAGGAATGATCACTTAATGATTTTATTGTTCATCGAAAATGAAAAAACTCATATTTTTTACACTTCATTAAAGGACAAATTATTGTTCATGCATAAATTTTAAAATGCATGTTTTCGCTTTCATCAGCACAAAATGCTATTCGCGATAAGTTGGGTTTCCAAATCATTTCAAAATGAGAATTCGTTGGCAAATCTTCCTCCTGTGATGAATTGACGTAAAGTCAAAGCTGAGTTTTTTCACCTACTTTGTTGTTACCATATACTTTTTACCACGATTTCAATGACCATCCTTCTCAATGGCCTCTAAGTTTTCTCATACATGATCTTTCGAATCTATTGTTATGCGTTCAACTCTGTTTTAGGTTGTATCGTTGGGACGTGAAAGTATTTTTTATTTTTCTACAGTAGAATGTATATTATTGACTCACCGATTCTGGAGTGACACATGAATTCTGATTTTTCGAGTTTGATTAAAAGTTTAGGAATTTTGTAAATTCCCAATGCATCATTTTCTGGAGAATATTCGTGTGTAATGTGATTATATTTGCTTGTTTTGTTCGTTTAGAATCAAAATTGGTTAAGTATTCAAATTTTATGGTCTTTAACGCCGATAGATTATCTATTAAGTGCATCGTCAGTTTGAAAGGTGATCTTCGTTTGATAAAGCCACATTTCTAATTAGAAAGAAAATCACTAAGAATCATGCGATTACGACGTGATGAAGTCAAACTCGATGTGTTCTTCCTTTTCATTTCTCTGTTTTGCTTCTTTTAATATTCAAACTGGCGATTTTTTTGATTATTTTTCATTGTAAGTGTAAAATAAATTTTAAATTATAAAATATTAGAAAGTAAATTAATAACTCAGATCATCATTAAATTCTCCAAAATTACTGGACCATCGTCAACATTAAAAAATGAACAAAATATTCTAAAATGATATTGAGAGAAGTTTTATAAGAATTTATTTTTTGGAAGTAAAATGCTTATTATAAAGCATCTTTTTTGATGAATGTGTAATGTTTCAAAATCCCAATATTTTAAAGTATTTTAAATCCTCTCACATTCCACAGGTAGAGAAGCATTTTGCTCGTAAATCTCTTCTTCTCTATTTGGAATATGCGACATAATAGTACCCCAAAATTCTTATTTCACTTAACCTGTTGTTAAAAACAAAAGGTATTTCTCTGTTAATTGTTGTTGTTGATATTTCATTTTAAAACTTAAAAGGATGTGTTGATATTTTGGGTTTTTTGCTATCATAAATCTTTAAATTGGATATTAACTATGTTTACAGTTGAAAGAGAACCTTAGTCGTTTATATGAGGATAATTTGTTTGACAAGCTCACACATGATTGATAATAATTTAACTTAAGGCAGATAAATCTAAATATCCCGAACATCATTTATTATGTCGAATTTTTCTTTCAAAAAATCTGTAAGTGTTAAAATAATCAAAAATACGAAACGTTACTGAAAGTGCCATAATTTCTCACATTCTGTCAAACGTATATAATTTTCATCATACAATTACACAGATAATTAAGGATTATATGAAAATTCTAAAAGAGCTAAAATTTAGTTTGTTGATATCATTGAAATATTCTTTTCATAACAAAACGAATTGTTCCTAACTGGTTTTGTGAATATCAAAATTAACAATCTTTGAATTACTCACTTTAATTAACAATATAAATTCTCCCAGAAATTTATGAAATTTCCTTTTTTGAATCATTTACGTTGTTAATATCCAAATTATATGCCATTTATTCTTCGCTTAACAACAAAACAAATCAACAAAAATCAAAACATTTTTCTTCTTTTAAAGCAATTAGTTTTCTTGTATTCCCTGAATTTTGGATAAAATTTAAAAATTAATAAATTCTAGATGTCTACATTAATTGATAAAATCTAGAAATGCAAAAAAATTTCACTCTTTCAAAATTTCTAAGTAAAAGGATATTAGTATTTATGAGTATCAACCAGGAATTAGCGAATTTTAAGTGAGTCATTAGTACTGTTTATGTGATAAATCTGACTTATAATAATATAAATATTATGCGTGATATATCAATTCATGACTTTTATTATTCAAACACAAGAATGTCTCAATACAATATAGTATATTGAAACATAAATCTGTCATTAACTAACATTCACAAAAAATCACAGGATGTTTTACATTTTAATCAATGAAAGTTTTAAAATCATCTTAAAGACTTTCTTTTTTCTGATAAGGTTAAATATTTCAAGATCTTGAAAATGTATCAAATTATGATCTATGATTAAATCGAAATCTGATTCAACTTTCGCCGTTTAAAACATAAAGAATATTTTGATTTAATTAAAAATAGATTAAGTGAATAGCACATAACACACTAAAACTGGAACAAAATAATCGCTAGTATTTGGACGTAGGGGTTTGCATTGACTTTAAACCGAATAACTTCAAGAAAGTTAATTCAATTTATTGACAAAATTCAACTAATAATCTTAATAATAGAATGAAAATTATATCATTTGATGTTATGTTCATTAGGTTAACAAACATTCAAACATAAAGACTTGTCATCCTATCAAATCTTTCACATCATCGTGGGATATTATTTAACCATACATCAAAATATTTAGATGATGCTTGATTATCTCTAACATGTCAATCCGCTTTAATATTTTTTAAATTCTATTGTATGATATTCATGCATTTTCATCTTAACACAAAATAATTTTGTTAATCATTAAATTAATTTGATAAATTTTAAAAGTATGAGTGGTTTTATATTACTAAGATCTTTGAGGTTGACAAGAATATAAATTTTGATTTTAATGTTTCAAATCAAACACCCGCGCAAGATGTAAACGGACATGCTCTTACCACTGAGTACAAGGAAAGTGACACTGGCCACTAAGAAAACTAGGAATATCCCACACTTTTATATTTTATTTATATATCAAACATTTTTATTTTTTTAGCATAATCTCCCAAATTATATTTTTCAAATTAATATTTTTAGAGAATTTTATATTATATTTGGAATAGCTATCTTTTAATATCTAAAATTTTTTTGAATTGGGATGCGCAAACTATTTATCATAACATCACGAATTTATCGAAATATATAAAGTGAAATAATTAACTACTCTGCAAATGGTTTCAATTTATTCAATAATATCTTTTCACAATTCTAAAATATTAACCTTTAACACATACCTCTTTTTTTAATTCATATAAGTTACCGACATAAACATCAAATAATTAAGAAAGAAATTCTGCCTTATATTATTGAATACTTTATTCAATTGTTTAAGTCAGTTAGTTTCAAAGAAAATTCATGAACTCACACCAACGCACGTAAGTTTTTTAAAATCCAAGAAATCTCAAACGAAACACAATCCATAAGATAAAAATAGCACGTCAAATTTTGTTTGTAATAATCGATATTTAATTCGGCTTTGAGTAAGATAATCGTTTTGCAAATAAAATCTGCGATATAATGTTAATAGCATCTTTATGGCTAATATCTCAATCTGATTGTTAATCTCTACTTTAATTGCGTCAAAAAACTGAATGAATTGCTATCTTAATGAAAAAAATACGTCAAAAATCTTATGCCCTATCAAATCTTATCTAAGAAACTTCATAAAACTCTAACACCTATTAATTTGGAATGAAAAATTAAAAATTATTTTTATATTTTATTCGAGTTCAAGGTTAAAATTCTTCGAAACGTAAAAGAGAACAGATTTTCGTTAATTATTTACTTGAAAAAGCATGCAACAAATTAATTGATCATTTGGTTAAATTGTAAAAATAGGCAAATTAAAATCCTGAAATAATACGAATTTAACTATAATATTCGAATTTAGCCAATCAGATAAAATCTTCATGTTTACAGACACTATTTCTCAACGTCTTCCATCGAATGAACATTGAGAAATATTATTAGTGCCAGCCGCCTGCCTTTGAAAATTCTTTCATCATCAAAACAGATCTCTCTGACAACTAGTTCGTTAATTTAAAATGAATTTAAAAAGATATATAATTGAAATGAACTGAGTTATCAGTTTACGCTCAAGCCATGTATTTGTATAAACCATAAAATGATATATTTTTGATCAAATATTCAATGAATTAATTATATTTACAAAAAGAACTTTAATCGTCGATGAAAAACCCGAAGTTAACCATATTGTTGATTGGAAAGTTTGAAATTTAAAAATTATTTCTTTAAAAACTGAATTTAGGTAATAAAATTTGACTCTTGTCACTTTGATATTTGAGTTATATAAGATAGAAGAAACTATAGTCGACAATTTTACATTCTGTATTAAATTTCAAGCTTCAATTAAACACTGCGATTTTGTTCGTTGCTTATATTCTCAGTACTTATATTGCATTCTCCCCGAGATACAAACATAAAAATTTCTAAAATTTTTATTTTAAAATTGTTTATTTATCATAACGTTTTTGGCATAAATATTAGTATGCGAAAATAAATGTCAAATTTAATTATATTTTTAAAAGATCACTTTTAATCTGAACCTTTACATAAAGTTAGAAAATAAACAAGTAAAAATTCCAATTTATACCCAACTCTTGTTTGTTTTTCCTATCGCATCATCTACATATTTAAAACGATGTTCTAATTTGCACCAAGAAGTGGATGAACAAAAATCTCAGTGTTGTTGATAATAAAATGGGGATATCCATGAGAATCAACGTTAACATTAAACATCCCAAAACCATCACTAACTATTATCGAGTCAGGATGACTTTAATGTAAAATAATAAGAAAGATGTTGCTCCCTCACGGCGAAGAACATGATCTAACAATTATTCTTTGTGTTGCGATGTATTGCCCCATAAACCAATTTTTCTCCTACACTTCTAATTTTATTGATTTTTTACACATTGAAAGAAATTCCTCGATTGGTACTCATATTTAATCTCTTCCCAAATACATAGATTTAAAAACCAGTATTAAAGCCCAGATTTCATTCAAGAAGTTTTTTCAGTTCACAATGGTGTGGCCTGCAAAACCTGAAGCTAAACTTTGTTGATTATTATTCATGAGAAGTTATATATCGATATTATTTAAGAAATAAATAAAGTTTATCTTTTGAAAACACTTATTTATATCCTAAATTGTCTCACGCATCTCAGTTTTATTTATTTTTTAGCTTGTTTACAAGTCACTTTGGCTATAGTGTAACAGGATCTGAAAAGTTCATTTTCTATATTATTTTCTCGCAAAATTTCAGTGTGCGCGATCATTCTCTCAAGTGCAAAATAGTCTTCAATCATTTTAATTAGACAAATTTAACATATAAATATATTTTTGAGGTATATATATTAAATAAATGTAAAACTTTCACCCTTTTAAGAAATGGTAAAATTACTGATTCTTAAACTCTGATTGTTTATTCCAAAACTCGACAAGTAGTTAAATGCGATTTGAATCTGCAAAGAAGAATATAACATCTTGAAACCTTGGTTATTAAAATACTGTTTTCATTCATAATATTACTGAATAATTCAATATATGTTCTGAAATAGGACTTTACTCATTTCATCATTAATGTCACTGTCAGCTCGATCACTAAAGGTATTTTAGTTTTGTTTTATCTGACTGAGACAGCAAAAAATGAAGATCTATTTAAATGTTTAAGAAATTTATAAATTGAGGTAAAAGTTCTCAATGACTTTTAAAATAGAAAACTATCTTATCGATTAATGTTTGTTAAAATTCTGTTCGGTTATTTATTAAAAATCAACGGTTAAATAACGTGCGCACAACTATGGTGGCTATTTTATTTTAAAATCGTGTTAAGATTTTTATTTCAAAAGTTGATAACAAGCTTAAAACACAAAAATTTGAAATTAGATTTAAATTAGATTATGACAATCGTTAATAAATTTAATACGCGTGACAAAAATAATGTTCTTACAATTTAATAGAATTCGGACTGCGATGTAAAATTAGGAGCGGATGTCGTCACAACGACCTATAAACGTCGTTCTATTTATTAATAATTGATATAAAATGTATCCTATTTTTAAACTGTACCTTTAACTATTGTTTTGAAGTATGGCGGAATATGAACTTGGTGAATTAGAACTCGCTTACTTTTTTATCAGAAGCTTAACTTTCATTTTAAGTTTATAATCGTTATGTTTTTTTTTTAATTTTCATTAAAAATTAAAACATCAAACTCATGCTTTTCAGATCCATAATTAATTGAATACTTCCTTCAACAACTGATGAAATTGTATTTTACACCGGCAATAATAAACAAATTTTATGAAATATAAGTAACATTCAAAATAAATGTTTAAATATCGGCTGAAGAAAACTCTAGGAAGATTATAACTTTAAAATTTTACAGATGGAACTTTATTTGAAAGATAAATTATAGTCTAGTGCGTAAAATTGACTTATTAATTCGGTTATTAGAAATGGTCTGATGGTCTTACCTATGAGAAAACAAATCATTACACCCTTAACACTGTAGGATATACAATACTTAATCCTACATTAAAATAAGAATAATCGTAAGTCCTAATAATAGGTATCCGAAAAATCCGTCATCTAATGTACGAAAAACCAATTCATTAAAAATTGGGCATTAGTTTTCTATCTTTCATTTCTAAGCCGATCAATTAATTTTCGGAAAAACAAACTTAATTCAGTTCTCATGTTATATTCATTCGGGAATAATACAGTTTTTAAAATTTGTTTTTTGTAAATTATTTTGCGTTCCTGATGTAAAACAAGATGATAATACTGATTCCATAGCTTTGAAAAATGATCAGTTCATCAACAATTGTGCTCGTTTGATGGCGGCTTAAGCGGGAATTTTTGTTGTTTTTATTAAAAATATATTTGGACCTTTAAAACGAAAATGGTTGTCGAAAATGATACATAAGAGAGAAATGAAGAAACCTAAAGATGGAAAAATAAAAACATGACTAGAACTGAAATATCTGTCAGAATCCTCACAAGTTAAATTATTCAATTTGATTGTTTTCAATATCATCATGTAAAAAGCAATTTTAACTGCTTTTGCTCACACTCAGATTGTATGATAGTTTTTTCTTTGATATTTAGTATTTCTTATGTATGATAATCAAAAATAAGAATTTTAAAAGTAATAAAATAAATTATTGGATACTTTAAACATTCTACAAGACATATCTTTTAAAGAATTTGTCAAAATATTATTTTTATTATTCCGTGGTTTCTCCTTTTCTCAGTTTCATCATTTTTAATTCTTAGTGACCAATTCAAATTCAATTCTTTATGTGCTGGCTCCAAACAATGGGTCAACGAAACTTTCATCGTATATTTCAACCTCAAACTTGAAACATAATTCATCAAGTTTTTTATGATAACTCCAAACAGCAGAAATATTTTAGTACCTGGTTCAACATTTACAAATATAATAGTCAAGAGTGTTTCCATCCCTTTTCTCAACATAAACAGTCAAATGGTATTTGTATATACATTTAAACTAGATCAAAAATCCATGTATCATTTATCCTATCACCGAAATATTTTCTTTTCCCATCATAAAACTCTCATAAATTTGAAGAGGAGAATTCTTTTACTCCCAATTTTCAACACAAGAACGCTACAGAGTTTTTACAATGATAATAAAAATTTACACATAAAATATGTCTTGCGTTAAGGAAACACAGATATTTCATTTCTTTGCGATTTTGCTTTCAAAATATTGAAATATCATTTTGAATATTTTTATAAAGATAATTTCTGTTAAATTCCTTTGATTTTTCAAATGCCAAAAATTTTTCTTTAAACATGGATGATTCGTTTATGACTGGGGAAAAGAAAATAACAAATTTTCATCAATTTATTTTCTTTTTTAAACTTAACCCTCATTTTTGCATTACACTTGTTAAACATTTTTGAGCTTTTGTCGGGTATTATGGGTGTTATTCTTAGAAAAGGCCATATTTTAAATTTGTGTGTTTTAATGTAATATAAAATTGTTCTGGATAATTGCTTTTCATTTTATTTTTAAAATATGTTCATTTAATTTTTTACTATTTTTACATGAACAAAAGTCATGCATCAATTATGTTCTACTAATATGACCTGAGATTGACTCAAAAATTCTTCCGAAATACTCCCTCCTTTATCTATAGTAACCCTTGATACACTGAGCAAATTAAACTAATTTTTATAAATCCGTTTTATTACCAGATAAATTAGTTTATCAACGTGAAAAAGTTGAAAGTGATGATTTTCTATAAGACTGCTCAAAGAAGAAGCTTCTTGTAATTTCGTTGTGTAAAAATTATAATGACAAGAGTTGACGAATTAAATTATTTTTAATATTCTAGATTAAAGAATTAAATTATTTTAAAGAAGAAAACCTTTTTTTTGACAATAGTTCTATCACGGAAGCTTTATGTTAGTAATTTTAAATATTCCTATCATATTGTTCAGGTAATCGCTTGAATATATTTTGGTAGATGACAATTTTTTTAATTTAATTTAAACTATTTTATGTTATATACCTCGTTTTTTTAATCATGCCATCTGCTCTCATATTAGCTAAGATCAAGGGTTTCAAACTTTTCTCATACAAGGGCCTCGTTAGGACAAAGATAAAATTCGTGCCCCTAGAATTGGATGCAACTTTAAAATGAACAATATTTATACAGGAAAATTGAGATTATTTATTGAATGTCTTGCGATAAAGTAAAAAGACTTTTAATAAAAATTAAATTTATTCTTAATATAACTTTTTGTTCTATTTCTTAGAATCAAACGTTTTGAATATTCTTTATCAAAATTTGACACACCAGTTCTTTACACAAAACAGATGATCATCTGTTACTCGTGAAGGCATGGAAATATTTCTTCCTCTTCAACACCGAGAAAGCTTGTTTACACAAGTACTTGCTTGCAAAAGCCGTAATCATCTACATTCACTGTTTTCAAAAATTAGAATTGCAATTTTGATAAAGTTTGCCATAAAATGCCAAAAGTTCCTTTTCTCTAAAGTAATATTTTATCAACGTTTGGCATTGTAATTAATGTGTTCTAATTGCAACTCTCGTAAATCGACGGAATCATTGAATTATAAATGGATTTTTAATCTATCAGATTTGACTTTGCAAATCATGAATGTTTGAGAATCTCTTTAAAATTTCATAATGCAGTTTTAATAGTTTTAACGATTATCTTCAGAGGAGAGGAAATATTTACCTGTACCAAACTAAACTTGAAAAACTTTTAAAACTGTACAAATACTTCCTTTTAGCTTGTTCTATGAACGATTTTAATTTCTTCGAAAACATTTTAATGTTTGCATACACACTATAGATCAGTTTATTCTTCCCTTGGAAAGTTAAATAAAAAGGGAGTTTAAATATAGCACTGACACGAATAAAAGTGCTATGTCCAAAAGCCACAACAGATCGCCATGTTCGGGAAGTTACTTTGAGTAATCATGAATAAAAATATGAATCTTGTATTTTTAGACAAAAATCTTCTCATTACTTTACCTCAACTTAACCAACGAACTTCAGTTTGTAATATCAAATCATCAAATTTGTACTCAGTCTCTTTCAGATAATCTAATAGTTTATTGATCCAAAGCACTAGAACTTTTAAACTTTAGAGATTTTACTAATAGTTTCATTACATGTTCCATATTAAGGTCCATGGAATAGAGGATACAGCTGGGGGATTATGCAATGAAGTTCAAATGTAAAAAACTACAATTTAAAATAAGCATCTGTTGACTAAGACAGACAACTTACCAGTTTGATCGTTCAAACAAGCATATTTCACGATCAGTTGTCCTCCAAACAAATTTGTTTCACTTTAGCTTATTATTATAAACTATTCATGATGCTTCTCACAACAATTCTAGCGTGTTTGTTATTCGATACATGCTTTCATGGGCGTTATAACCTACAGTTGGTTAGAAACTTGGTACTAACGCAAAAAATTTATTATAAGAATAATTCGATGTCATTTAGGTCAAAAGATTCATCAGCTGCGCTCAGACACGTTTCAAATTTTTCTGCTTTTGCCTTTTATCAGAGAGGAAGATAATTTCTCAGATCGTGAACTCTTCCCATGATCGTTATAAGAGAAAATCTAACAACTTCGAACTCATTCTTTCATGGATAGAGTTCTTATAAAACTAAATTAAACTTCATCATGGGTTTTCCTTTTGCAAAGGCCTTAGCTTCCGTTCCAAAACGCAAGAGCAAAACGGAAACTTTCTAATACAGCATCGTCATTTTCAAGTTTTTTACCAAAAATTTAAGTTAAAACATAGATTTTTTCAATTAATTGGCATTTATTTTTCTCGCTTATTTACAACATATTTATAGTACTTCTTTTTTTACTTTGATTTGTTATGTCTTTTAATATTGCATTCTTTGAGTATGAATATTGTCTCCTTAAATTGGAGACAAAGATTTTTTCTAAATTTCGTGCATAAAATACAAATTTATCGACTTACCTAAAATGACCCTACATTCTGAATCAATATTTCTTTATTTTTTTCGTAATTTTGTTTAAGTTTAAGTTCAAATAGATCAACATGTGATAACCGCAAACTTGCTCAAACTTAGTTATTTTCACTTTTTAACATAAAACTGCCAACATGAATATTAAACAATAATAACAATATATAAACCACAAGATGTGTTACAAATAGAAATACGAGGCTCTACCAAATTGAATTAAATACATCGGAATCCAATCTATGGCAGAGAGTTGCTGATGTGACTGAATGGGCAAGAAACACAAGATATTACATTCCTGCAGTAGGTCTTCTCTAGAAGCGCACAAAGATCCCAAAACGAGTTAACGGATACACGACACTTTCCAGGTGTCCGTATTGCTGGAATTCATAAATTAGGCTCTTAAATCCCTTTCAATCTTTTTGTTCTCCTGAATGTTTCTAAAATATTTGATCTCAGGATAAAATAATGTTAAAATTTGGATTATTCTTGTTGTACAGACGATTATGAAAATAATATGATAAAAAAAATTTCAGATGTGAAATACACGAAAATTAATTTTATATCATATTTAAATTTCTTGAAAATCTATTATTATAATTTAAATAAAAACTTAAATAAATAGTTTATTTCAAAATTGTAAAATTAAACTGTTCTTATTGATGACCGATGTTTAGAACCAGATTAAATTCTTCAAATATTTTGCTCTCATGCAAACTCGGAGTGATCTACTAATCTATTTAAAATCGTCGTTTATTAGAAAAATACATTTAAAACATGAATCTAGCCTTGAAAATATCAGCTTTTATAATATTTTTAAGAAGCAGCATTCAATGAGGTTATGCCGCCGCGCATCGAAACTCCCAAAAGATTCCAATATGTTTAGCTATGATTTTTGAAAGAGGGTCACACATGCTGCTCAATCTCATTATCATAGACTAATATGGATGAATAAGACATTAATAGGAACTAAAAAATAATGTCAAAATAAGAAGAGCGAATGTTGTCAAGCATTTTATGATGGTTTGTATGTTCAAAGCCACTGCTCCACCCATGTCGCTAGCACTGTAACCCTGTAAACTCAAGTAACCTATGAGTACTTACTTTAATTTTTTTAATATTGATGAAAACGTAGAAAATTTTGGAATTTGACATAAAATGCGCACGATAAGATGATACAGGCATGAAAGGGATATGGATAGGAGACATCTCTTAAAGGAAACACAATTTTAAAACTATATCTTCGATTTTAATTTTTTCTCTTGCTGTAAAGAGGAATAATAGTTATAGGTACGTAGTTACTATTATAAAAATTTGCCAATCAAAGAATAATCTTGAAACGAGATCAAATCGTGATAAAAACTAATAACTAAGAAAGTAACAAAATTTAATGTTATTTTATAAGTTTTAAAAATGACATTTTTCCACAAAATAGAATTATTAAAGACATGTTCATCTTTCTCAAAATTATTTTACCAAGATGAAGGATGTTTTGATGTCATAGAGCTTCTGTATCGAATCAACAATTTAACATAAAATATATGTTGGCAAAAATTATATTCACTAAAATGAAAGCAAAGTAAATAAATTTGAGGATTTTTGAAATTACTATCATGATCTTTGACAGATGGTTATGACTTATGGAAGAGGATCTATTAAATTCATGGCGATTTTAAAACCTAACCTTCAGTTAGCAACAGCTTTTTATTATGCATGTCAGGATAAACAATTATGCTTGGTTAATTCCGAAACTAAAATTGTATAATTTTTAAAAAAACTACAAGAGCTGACTTTATAATTTTTTCTTAACGTGATAATTCCAATTTCGCATCTGATTTCATTGATTTAATTAGGAGTATTCGGATGTTTGCTTAACCTTTTAGAACTCGATGCCGATAAGTAAATAGCTTATGCCACCACAGAGAAGATATAATAGTGATTAATATTTGGGGTAGTGTGAAAAAATCAGATTACGTCAGAGCCCATAACTGTTATAAAAAATTTGTGCGAGATCATATGATAATGATCCAAAGGTGGTCAAATCCTGCAAAAGCTCTCAAAACACAATTAGTTTTTGTTTTTACAGAGTAAATATGTGTTATTAAGAGTATTTTAATGAACGTGGGATAAGAACCTTAATCGCCATGTTCAATCAGTTAATCGCACACATTTTATAGTTCTTGTAAATCCCTACGAACTCAATGAAACTAAAAGTATTTTAAGCATATCAGTTTCAGATATAAAAGAAGACTAACTCAATGTCTCAAAAGAGGAACTGCAACACATGACATGCTAAAAAGCCTATGTTATCTTAAAGACCGTATTCATGTAGTTTGGAGTGAAAGAAATCACACAGACATTATCTCGCATAACTTTTTAAAGATTATTCTCAGATTACAAAACTATGAAATTGTTTTCAGTGTGTATGCTTGGTAGTATAAAAATTGAGAGGTTAGAAAATATTCATAATCTTCTCTTGACAAGCAACTGATAAAATATTTCGATGTTCTCAGTCTAAGAAAACCTATCTATTTGATTTTAATACAAAGAACCTGAACTTTTAAGAAGTTTTTATCAGCCTCGAACAAATTTAACATTGTCTTTTATAACGACATTCATTCGAGAAAAAAATCAACTAAACCAAATACGATGTCAGAGGAAGATATGTGATTGAGTTTGAAAAATGCGAAATAACGTGAACTTTTCAGCATTTTGAAAATAGTTGAGTGGTTATTGAAACAACCGAGGCAGTTGCATTTTATTTGATCTCTTCGAAATAGCAAATATGAAGTGTTCCAATACAATTTCTTATATTGACTGTAAAGTGTTTTTTTAAATGTGATAAGCTTCTGATGACTTTAAACATGATAAAGAAAAGATGAAGACACACCATTTTTATATGTTGCAGAGGAAATTATCTGTAAATATATACCATATACATCGCTGAGTGAGTTGACTCAAATATAATCATAACTAAACTCTGAATGGAAGCATGGATTCACACAAACTCGACAGTTCTCATTTCGGTTTTATTCATTTTAATTAGAACAACCAACAAATCAATAAATTGACTTTTATGTGCGAAAAATTCCGGTTTTCAAGATTGTGTCATGGCGTTTCTCATGAGTCAGATCAATAAATATTTACCAAAAAATCAACTCAGATCTCTGAGAAGATATTTTTGTAAATTCAGTAAAAATATATAAAGTTTAATTTATCATGTTTATAAGTTAGTTTTTAATTCCATTGCGGGTTGATTAAATTTCTTATTTTAATTAATAAGTATTTAGTCTCACTTTCATCAATACTCATCGTAATATCTTAGAATTTAGTTATTTACAACTGCGATCAGCTGACGTATAGTGCTGAATGTCAAAGCATGATAGGATAAAATACATGAATTGATGTGGGTGGGAAACGGCCGACTTACTCAACAACACTAATTTCCTACTTTTAAGGGAATATTAATGAGTGTGTGGGACTACTTTTCTCCAGAATCCATCACTTAATTGACTGCAAGCGGATCCCAATTTTCTTTAAAATAATCTTTTTGGTTTATCGAATCATAAAAGTCAAGTTTCTTTATTTAAATGGATGTTATATGGGCAGAGGGACAATCTAAAAAACTTAAAGTTTTCAAAAACGTAAACAAAAAGCAAAATAAATTGAGATCTCTAAAAATGATATAAGATCAAACACATGTCGATAAGTTACATTTTGAAATTTTTAACTCGGGCCTTGGTTTATTCTGTAAAATCGTTGATGGGAATTCTCATTCCAAAATTTTAAATTTGAAACCCCCATAAGTTCATGTTTTAAAATACCAATATATTATTGTTTAAACTAAAACGTAACTACTTAAATAAAATTTCTTCAAAACCAATAAATCTAGCTGTTACATCAAATAGTTTGTGAGAAATGACCAGCTTTTTTATTTATTTGATAAACATATCGTACATTAATCTGAACTTTTGCTCGATTTTCTTTGCATCGTCTTGAATTTAGCCACATTTCATTGATAAAAATCCTTTTAATAATTTCTTCAAGATGTAAAGTCAATCACAGACTCGAAATTAGCAAAAAGCGGACAATGAATTTTATTGTGTATTCTTAAAAATAGATTTAAAAATTAATCCACATAGTTTTATAATAGTCTGAACTAGTATTAGCTCCTTTGTGATAAAACTCATTCCCTGTAATTTGATGAATACGTACTTCTTGGTATAAACCATTTCATTTTTTGTTGATCGATTTTTAATTGTTGGTACAATCAATTTTATATAAATAAAAGTGCATATATTTTTGTTATTTGAAAGATATTAAAAATTTTTGTTCAATGATAAAGATACTTATATTTTTGAAATTTTCCATATCATCAACTCATATTCTATAAAAAGCCCTTCTTTATCACAAATATAAATTCTTATTATTAAGTGTATTGAAAAGTATAATCAATCAAGATTAAAACTCTGACGAATTATGAACCTAATCTCTATATTTTGATCTTTCATCATAACATGAAAAATAAGCTTCATTTATAACCTTTCTGGTCCATCATATCGGCAGTATTATAATTTTTGATAACAAAAATTCAGTTTTTTCCCTGAATTTGTCAAGAATGTGAAACATCACATTTAAAACATTATTAAGTCTTAGTTCTAAGATATTTAGCAAATATCTGGTATATTTGTCCAAACATTTTATGAATTCATCTAAAATCTGACTCAAAACTTTTATTGATTTTAATTGTGAAGATCTCAAAATAAATATCTATTCTCTTCAATAAATACGCAAGGCTAAAATTGTTTTTGGCTTAATGGTCCCCTGTCGTCACATCTCCCCTTACCATATCAAACCTTCTTTTCTTCGACTTGGTATTAATATATGTCCTTGATGATTATCATTTTTACGAATATTTTATCGACGTTTATTTAAATTTCACCATTCTTTGAAAGTATAATTTGATCTTAAGAATGAAATCCAAATAAAGAGAGCATAAAATTCTTTTTCTCGTGATATCTTTAAATCATCAAGATTTTTTTAATTTAGATTTAATGGCAATCAAAATTTTTGTCTCATATTTTTGCGATGTGGTCAAAACTCAGTCATTATTAAATCAAAAAATTAGACATTATTTCACGTTAAACAGTCTAAATTCTTATCTCACCAATGTAAAGATATTACGGGGCTCGAATTAAAAAATAATTTTACATCATTCTGGTAACGAATGGACGTGTTGACACATTAATCTGCTTAATTTTTAATGATATCGATCAAACCTATCATCATCGTGTTTACAATGGTGGAAGGTGAAAACAGATTGTTAAAAGATATCCGATATGTAGCACGAATAAACGCAATAATATTTCATTTCTTTGAATACGCTTATAAATTTGAAATATGTAAGCTAAAATACTGCCTTAAAGTATTGCTGGTAGCTCATATACTGATTTGAAAAGTGCTAAGATTTTGTGGTTTTTTAACGTATAAGATATGTTATTTGTGAATTTTGTTTGTTAAATGAATCAAACTTCAATCTCCTCTAAGCCATGATATTAATGATTTATGAAAACTTTAAAACTTAGGAATTGTTTAGAAGAAGCTAATTGTTTAATTATTATTTTTATTTATTAATTTTAAGAGAATGTCAATATAATCTCTTGAATAAAAGTACCAATGCTACAGAGGAAAGTCGATCTCGGATTTCAAAGAAATTGTGAGTCACGCAGAAACCAACATTAGATTATTCACAGATTCGTCAAAACAAGGCTGCTAAAAGATAAGACGTAGTCAGCAGAACCACGCTGAAGAAGGTACATACATTTAATTTCCAACTGCCGAAGTCCGAACAAGCCTGACTTATCCTCAAAAAAAGAATTTCTTCCGATCTTATGATTCTTCATATGATTCAACGGAGGTCCATCATGAATCTTCATCCTTCAGAACTCATACTACTATTTCTTACATTGAAGGAATTTGTTGACCTTGATCCCTGTCTTTCTCTTTGAGTTTATTTTGAAAGCCATTTTTGCCATATCTTTTTCTTCAGCAAATGGTTTCGATAGAGAAATATTTTTTTGATTTAAACCAATAGTCTATCTATGAGTCTTAACATATCATTATCTTTTTAAAGAAACAGATAGAAGCATTTTTGGCAATTTCGTCAAATTGGTTTGAAATCGAAAAGACCAGCTTTTTTAATAATTTACTTTTTAAGTTCTTTGATATCTTGCACGTCATCTAGGACCTTTTAAATTTATAAACAAATATTTGAACTGTTATACCTGTAAGTACTGAAAAGACACTCTTTTCATTGCATGATTTATTAAATCGTTAGAGATAACACGATGACTTGCACGGATTATAACGTCTTAACTTTTGAGTTTTTTCTGTGTTTCTGTGAATAGGTGTATTTCAAACACAGTTAAAGACGAAACATCTACGCTTGCATATCGCAGCGCTTTTTTTGAAAAATTTCACAGTCCATGAATGAAATAAAAATTAATTGTATGATGTCATTATTGGTAAATAAGCTTTCGGGATGTTTGAAAATGCTTGGCAACTTGTTTATGTATACTTTGAGACAAGATGGTTTGGCGATTTTGTTAACAAATGCATCTGGTTATGAATTTTCTTTGCTTACGTTCTTAATAAAGCAGGGGATTTATCTTGATTTATTATTTAACAAAAATAACCCTCTTTATTGTAGAATTCCTCTGTATTTCTCGGTATAAATAAAATATACAGTTTTATCTTCATGTTACTGTCCTTTGGTATAATTTTCATTAAATTTCAATCTTAAGAGTTCATCAAAATTTGTAAATTCATAACTAACTTCTCGAAATCGCATTTTATTTCAAATTTACTAAAATTAAGTTTTCTCAAAAATAGTTTGTTATTAATTAACTAACACAATTTTTATTTACGGTTTTCTTGGAAGTATGAACAAATTTTGTCCAATAAAGACTTACGAGTTCGGATCGATGATGAATTTATCACCTGTGTATCTCTTACCATATCTTCTTAATTCTAGAAACGTTCATATTTAAAGGACAATGAACACAACACATTCCCATTTTTCAATAAATCAATTCAACTTCTCTGTTAAACTTTTTTATTTGAGCAAAGATGTTTAAAACCCATCTGGGTGTCTTTCGAAGGAATTTATTGATTATGTACTCTCTTCGGCAGGGTTCTGCTAAATAGGTTTCGTAGTTTAGCACCTAACCCACTTTCCCATTCTTATCTTGACAATTATTCGTCTCATGTCGTGTTTGGTCTCGTGGAATTATCCCCCACTTAAAACCTAACCCTCTCAACAGTCAATTTTGATAACCTTACATTTTTGACATTTGTTCATCAGGAAAGTGGGGTCGTCTCTTGTCTTCTTATTCTGAATATGAAAGTGAACTTTTTCAAAAGCTGTCACAAAAAGGTAGAAACTCTGTTTTACACTTGTATTGTTATCGAAAGATCCCTGGTGTTTACCATTCGAGGGACTAAAGAATTTTTGAGTTTATTTTTGGCATATTGATGTCACAATTTTTTGTTGACGTATTATTCATTTCAAACCCTTTTAACTGAAACTCGAGCATCATTGAGAGAAAATCTTATATTCATTTGATAATTATACAAGCAAGCTTCATTTTTACCATTTTCTTCTGCTTAGATAGAGTGAAAAGGGCAGAAAATTATTATTTCCAAAACAATTTCTTTTAAAAATTTAAATTCTCATTGGCACGTGAATTTGTCGAACTATGCAAATAAGTTATTGATCAAGCAAAGGTCCGGAATAGTTATAAAGTTGATAAATACTCAACTCATAATAACTCGACATATTAATAGCTCATCGCTCTGTGTATAATTTTATTTTAAATATATCGCTCACGATTCTGTATGTTTTTTCCCCTCCAAATATTGTCTGTTCCACCAAGAGTCAGTTGAAAACAAGCTTATATGGACCTTGATTATAAAACATGGATTTATCAATCGAGATAACCTAATTTACCTCTTGGAAACAAAAATTTATAAACGACAAATGTTTTTAAATGATGGGAAGTCAACGCTAAATTTATAAAAAGTAAAAATTGATAAGATCACACCATTTTTGAATTAAATTCGTACGACAAAGTTTAAATCTGTCTTTATGAACCAATTTAAATGATTGATTTTAAATGGTAATAAACGCAGTAATAGGGATATCATTATTTCTGATTTCTAAGTTTTTTCAAATATTAATTCATAAAGAGGAAATGAGATAATACCATCATAGTTTTTCGCGACTCTTACTGTTATTTTTAATACATTAATGCTGTTATGACATAAAAATAACCAGTGAACCAAACCCGTGGAGGAACGGTGTCTAAATGGGCAGAGGAGAGGGTAGGGTTTAGTTATGGAAAGTTTCACACAACCCCATTATTAATGTTTAAACTACGAACGGTTCCCAAGGGACGTAGAGTGCTGAAAGGAGCTTTATGAATGGGCGTACATGTACGTAAACTATCTTCCATCGAAGCCATGATAGGTTATCTTCTTACGTTCATTTCAAAAAATTACCTCTTTACTCTTCTTAATGAGATCATATTTGGCGAATTCATTGTAAAATTAGAGTAATGTTATTTTCTTTTAAATCTTGAACGGTTTGTTTAATCAAATGAAAATTGGCTACAATATGGTTTAGGATAGTTTGATATGATTCAGGTGTATAATTTCAAAAAAATTCATTATAAAATTTTTTGTGGTGCAACATACCAACTTATGGGTCCCAACTATGATGGCTTCAAGAATAAGTGATATAAAAATTAAACTATCAAAATCTAAGGTTTACTTTATGAATGAGTATAGCTAATTTTGCAGCAACCCACTGCCAGTCCGCCCAAACCTCTACTCATGTCAGACGTAGGGTCGCGCTAATAGGAAATTAGCCGAGTATTTCCCCTTCGGAGGGTCTACCCTGCGAGAACACTTCCTTAAATGTATATCAGAAAATATTTAGTGAATTAATGGTATAGAACAATAATGTTGGATGCCATAGCATTTTTATCCAATTATACAAACCCGGGCTTTTTAATAATTCAGCAGTAGAAAGAATATATAAACAGACAAAAATTTTACCTTTATGGTAATAAACTCAAATTAAACAACATTTATGAAATATCACCATATCTATCAAGAAAATTATCCGTTTAAATAAAGAATAAAATATGGTCTGCCACAAATACCAAATATGTTTCAATAAAAGTTATACGAACTAAGATTTCATGATGGGTAGAAATTTATCTTGGTCATTTTTAATACATACAAATTTATCTTATAACTTTGATATATGCGAAGAACTAAAACTCAAAAAGATTAAAAATTTTCAGACGGTTAAAATTATTTTAATTAAATTCTTCAAAATTAAAAAAAATGTAAAAATACTATATGAGAGAATTTTCCCGATGATCTTCGTTAAATCAAGATGGGATATAAAATTTGTATATTTAACATTCATTTTGGTTTTTTAAGAAAATAGAAAATTTGAGTGTTTGTGCGGTTGTTTTTCTTTTCAGTAGTTAATCATCGAGAGATCATCTAATTATTTACTGTTTCGATTATAATAACTTATATATCTCGGGCTTCAAGTTATCAAACTTTTTATGATCAAAAAGCTATTTGAGGCCTTTGAAATTATGTGCGCGTATTTTAAAATGCAAATTTAGGTTTATTCTCGTCATTTTTGGGTTAAAGAGGTTCCTGAAAAAATAATCAAAAAGTATAAAAGCGTGCTATTGTTTGTAAAAAAATTTGATAATTTTCTTCACAGAAGTAAACAATCAGTGAATCTTCTTTTAAAAGCAAGCTGTAAAAATATTTTTCCTCAAATTCGAATTTCATCTTTCGACATGTAACGCTCAACCGTAGAATATCTTTACTTTTATAAAGTACATTAGATTTTGTATTTACTTTATGGTAACAAAATTAAATCTAAATTTAATTTTAAACAAATGATTTTATAAAGTATTCCGAAATTTAATACTCGCCATTTGTAAGCGCACGCTCGAAGTTAACGCAAAAATGGGTTCACACTAAAATAGAAATTTTTTCGCATCGATTTATCATGTGTGTTCTTTACAAATGATGCAAATTTATCCGTAAAACTGTATATCTGCCTCACAATTTATACATTCATTATCAAACATTCTTTATAGTTATATTTGAGATTAAAATATTCTTCTGTCAAAATTAACATATACGTACAATCCTGAAATCCACGATTTTTTAAATGGATTGCACAAATTTATGACATCAAAAAATTTTAATCAGTATTTATCAAAATCAATGTTTTTTCGGATATTTGTATTTCAACAGAATATCCCTTTTTTTCAGATTTTGATGGCTTATTAGATGACGAGAGGAGAAAAAGAAAAATCTTAATATCAATAACCGCGCACGTGCGTCGGTTATGCGGAATGAACAAGCTCTTCCGGAAACAAAACATATCACATTTTATTTCAAGGAGAAGCATAAGCAATTTTCACAGACAAGTGATAAAGTCGAACAAAATAACGATATAATGTAACAACAATATTTTGTCAAATATCTACATTTCATCTTTGGATGTACAAATATTGAAGATGGAAAGAAAAAAAATGTCAATATATCCAAAGTCTATCAGCGAATAATTTAAAATGTTTTTTTTATATTTATTTAAGCCTTCACGATCTCGAAAATGCATGAATCAACTTACGTACATCGCTATTTAGAAGAAAGAAAGTTATTTTGTAAGCTATAAAAGGGCCTTGTGATCACAGTTAACTTTAATGCGAATTTCAAACCTAAAAATTGTCTTTGTTATGAAACTAAAGGCTTTCCAAGAATTTATCGTATTTTTTCTTTCTCTCCCGAATCTCAAGAAGAAATGTTATTTCAGAATAATCCAAGTAATCTACTTTCTAATCTCAGATTTTTGCAGGAAAATTGAAAGAATTGCTTATCCTATCCGTCAAAATAACTTGCATTTGTGTTAGGCATATTAGTTTTAAACTTTCACCTAACATCGTTAGACTTGATAATGTTGAGGGGCTGAGTCTTGAAGTTTAAGAAGAATTGTTTACTTGTTGTAATTTTCACCGAATTGAATAACCGATTAGCCAATATGGAGAATGATATTTGTATGCGTCTGATAGAACAACATATTTTTCTTTGTTGTCCTACCCATACATTCATAATTTGCTTTGTAATATATTTTAGATGGTGAATTGTTATCACTTTCTCCTCTTTATCAACCGGGCTTTACATATCCGATGTAAATGTATCAAATAATGAAGGGGCCATTTAAGATCAAAAACCCTCATTCAAATTTACAGTAAATCAACATGTTTAGCTGACAAGAGTCAGCTCGTTGAGGCTCAGTCTTATATCTCTCCTGAAGATATTTACATACAAACGATTTATAATGGTGTTCTGTTTTACTTTCACGTATATGATGCAGAATTATATAAAATAATCATTTTTTCAAATGGTATTGAATTAAGTAAAAGATATTTTATTTGATAGATGGAACGTGATTATAAGAGGAGTTTTGGTCATTATAGATCATATCTGTTCTTCTAATTTTAGTCCGGAAACAATTAGAGATGGAGACGTATATATGAACATCGTGGATGAAATAGATGATGAACTTCCTGAGTTATTGAAACAATACCGTTACAAAATTTTGAAGGATCAAAAATGGTTGTAGTTTCACCAAAAGACTGAAGAGTTCACTTATCTATGTCAGTTCGGGTTTTAGTAGATATTTGTAATAAACATTAGATAATGAAAAATGTTTTCGCTTCATGGAGTCTCGGAATTTAAATTTCATTATTAAAGTTGCGAAAAGGTGTTTCAAAAGCCATATTCATTAATTGTTTTGAATAAAAAATATAAAAATTTTGAAGAATATTCACACGCGTTATTTGATGACATCTCATTTGAACATGAATGCGATAATTCACAAAACCGTGTAATTTATTTCAACCAACAAATTTTTTTTGATGCACTGTTTACAGTCGCCCGTAGTGACTGTAGGTTCATAAATAATTTTAGACAAAAGTTGTATTCGGCTTTATAATATTGATTTATTTGTTGGTAACGCAAAGTATTTTGTATAACCGTCAGATTGGTAATACCACTGGGTTTGAAAATTAGTTTGGAACAGTGTTATGGCAAAAATCCAAACTTAGCTTTTGAATTTGTTTCGCATATATATTCATGGATTTAAATTGATAAAATTCAGTCATATGTTCGATTTTTGAACATATTTCCACCGAACCTTAGAGATAGGTTATTAATATATTTGATAGATAGATGGTAAACCGATGACCTTTCTCCCTTTTACTGAATATTTACACGAGTTATTTTTGTTGTTAATTTCTAGTTCGAGAAATTCTTTTTCTTCAGAAGATTCTTCAACTTTGAAAAGGGTTCAAAATCAATTTGATTGGTTTAATATTATGTGTAAGTGCGATAACTTTCACATATATCTGAAAATTAAATCTGTTACTGATCTCTATGGGATGCTGTATATTTATTTAGGAACCGAGTGTTACATGTTTAAATCTTGCATATACAGGTTGAGTTCTGTAAAGAATTAACACAACTTTAAGACAAATGAACTTAGAATATTTTTAATTTAACCATATTATATTTAAATTTATCATATCTTAAGCCCGCATATTTAAAGCTGCATTGATCGAGAGTTCGTCTCTTTGTGTTAACTCTATTAGAGTTAAATTTTTTTTGGAATTACGTTGAAAATTCGTAAAATTCAGATCGTTTGCTCGGATCGAAACAGTATTTTTAGAATCTTCTCATTTATGGTATAGAGACGACAAGTTTTGATATCATTTGTAAACTAATTTTTAATTTTTTACTATTCTTTAATAAATATTTTTGGGAGTGGTTTTCATCTCTTTGACATGATGGGTCTTGTTAGTTTGTTGCACCTGGACATTTGTGATTTTTCGAACGACTTGATAAAATTATATAAACCGGAACTTAAATAAATTAAAATGACAGTTTATTTGCCTGAAAATAACGTGAATTAAATGAGAATTTGTTTATTTCAATACATCACAAATTTAACGTATCTCAATGAAAAGTACCTTATATTTTGGTTAATCGACAGGCGTAATAACAAAACATTTCTATGTTCTTACTGGTCTTAATAATTTTAGTATTTTTAAAATTTTCAGACTCGATTATAAATGTGCAGCTGTTTAACTGTAAAACTTCTTGAATCAACAGTTAACTGTAAATTTTTCACGTTAAAGTTTGAAGTAATTGTGCTTGTCCAGGTGGTAGATATGTAGAATTGAAATTATCCAGCAAGCTTAGGTAAGCCGATATTGTTTTAACTTATAAGGTTTTAAAATGAAATAAAAACGTGTTGTAATTTAACTGTTAGATTTGCTTGTGTATTTTCAAAGCATCTTTTGAAATAACACGTTATTTTACTTCTAATTCAGTTGAAAATATATTCAATATCTTGTTTGTACCATTTTAACACGGAAGAGCACTTTGAAGCGTACGTGTTAAAATTAAAATCAAAAGATGTATCTTTTTTTATTTGATTGTTGCCTATTATTTAGCTATTGTTTGTTTTAACATGAACAACCCGAGAAGTAATATATCTCACATTCTAGTTAAATTAATGATTAAAAAGAGCCATCTATTTTCATAATATTTTAACATTATCATCATTTTGCAATGATTCGCAAGGGTGTTACACTGCAAAGGGACTTAGTAACTTGTATGTAGGGTTCCATCAAGTTTTTAAAAGACATCTGAATTAAAGATGCTTCAAAGCTTGTTCAAATCCATTCCTTAATGAGATTGAAAATCCCTTTCTGGAGTATTCAGGCTTTTTATAAACGAAAACTTCAAAAAAATAGATCACCAAATAGAGATTTCCCTTTAATTTAGAGAGGAAAAATGATGCCGTTTTTGAATTGATAGAACTTCTTATCTGTTTATCTACAAAGTATTTTTACTGATTAACATGGTCTGCACATATTGAATCATTTTAATTATCAAGAAGGAATTTGTTGAGTTGAGTGTAGTTTATAGATAATTGTTACCTTGCAGCTTTGAGGAAATAAAGATGCTTCTCAATGTAACTGACGAAGAAATGGACAAATCATGATAAACTTCAAAATAATATACATTTGTTTTGCGATTTCACAACAAAATATTTGAGTTCAAAGATAAACATTTGACATATTTTGGGCTGTACTTAACAATATATTTTTTAAGATACAAACTGGGAAGGTTCAATACAGGTTGTTGGTTAATGAGTCAAATTGTTACACACTTAAATCCTGCAATGTTTGCCAAGGTAAGAACAAATCCCAATCTCCAGCAGGCCCAACTAAACACCTTAGGCCAGGTACATGTTTGTGAAATCTTTTAATAAAGGGTTATTATTCTTTGATTTATTAATTTAATATACAAATTTAAGGATGAAAATAAATAAATACTATGTCTATTTAAACTATGAGAGATAACATACAACTTTTGCATATTAAACAGATGGCACGTCTTTTATTTGTTAAATGGCAGAATATAAAGTGTGTAACCTTGGCAATAAACAAAATCGCTATCGTTTCAAATACCATTTTTCATGACTCGCTGCCGATAGAAGAACAGTGTATATTGAAAACTACCGTTTCCTCCAACTATAGTCTTATAAGTGGAATTTTCCATCACTGAAGTGCTCATAGCTGATGACAATATGGTCTTCCTATCGATGAAATTGTGGTTGCCTCTTCCTTTTTAACAAAATGAAAATAAAGATTATTCTTTGAAAAGAGAGGTTTATTCAAACCTACCCTTGCGTCTTTTGAAGCAAATTTTCGTTTATTTAAAGTATTTAGATGAAGCTATGTTACCAGGTTTTGCCTTTCAGCGCGCATGCAACGAAAACACTCACGCTATTCAAAACATGTTGAAACGATCTTAGCTCTGGGGGATTGGCTCACAAGGAAGTAAAGACACCTCTTTTCTTTAATAAAGATATAGAGGAGAGCTGTCTGTTATTAAAATAATGATTTTTTGCATCAAGAAGCCCATATTGAAAGAATGCAGTGAATCGATTTAATCACTAAAAGTTTGGTTATCAAAATGATTTTTGATTAAGTTAACTTGACAGGAGCACTTTGACAGTTCAAGGAACTGTGTAAATAAATACAGTTAGAAAAATGTGTTGGTCAATAGACTTTTGCAAAACAGAAGTATAATCGGTGAAAGGTTAATTTTAAAACCAATAACACATATGTTGTTAAATGAAACATTCTGGTCGATATTTTGAGTGGAAAAGATTTCCTAACTTGATATCAACTCCTACATTCTCAATTAGCTGGTGATTTGATTCAAAATCTTCCATGACAGTTTTAAAATCAATTTTTGTATATATTCGAGTTAAGACCAATGATTACGAAGATCTACCAGTTTATATCTCGAATAACGCTATGGCATTCTGGAATGTTCCTTTTCTGTTGAACCTGAAAATTTTCTTTCAAAAGAAATCTGAAAAATACCATAAATCACCGTAAGTGGTGATCGTGCCAAATTAAGAACATACCTATTTGATCGAATTCCAGGACACGACTCAAATATTTGATGAATAATTATAAAATCAATATTTATTGTCATTTTAGTTTTTATTATCCATATATCTCATATGAGCTACAAAACTCTAATTTGAGGCCATAATCGTTTACTTTTCAATATACTCATGGAACAAGATAGATGAAATGTTCTGAATGTTCATAGCGTGTGGTAATTCCATGTTTCAAGCACTAAACTATGATTTAAAAGTTATTAAACGCGATAATTGTGTTTTTTTGAAAACCTTGAATAATATTCTTTCTTAACATAACAGCATGTCAATAAATCGTGTTTTTTCAGCAAAAATTCTCAATTCATTCAAAAGATAAACGCCAAAATATGAGTTATCGTTGAAAATTAACTAATTTGGATAAAACAATGTCAAGAGAAAAAATTTATTTTAAACATACTATAAAATATGATATTTGCTGATGTAAATATTCATAAAAGAAGAATTTAATTATAATTGATTAAAATTCATTTCTTTAAAACTTGATTAACGGCGCCTCGTTGAATAGAATCCATGCCATCAATTATCATTTCGAATTATTTTCTTTTATACTCAGAGGATAAAAAGATTTCCAATAAAAATAAAAAGATATAACATCAGCTAAATTTCAATTCATCTATTTAGCCGTTCTTCCTAAATAATTTTGTAAAATCATATTTCAATATTTTTGGATATATTCATTCATGAACTATATTATCTTGATGTAAATCGTAGCGAATAAGTGAATTACGATGAAAAAAATCAGATTTTTATGTTAATAAATTTTAATTAATGATAGAATAGATTTATCTTTCAAAAGTGTTATTTTTTAAATTTATCCACCATGAAAAACGTTGCTGTTGTTCAATAAATTAAAATTTCTTCAGATAATTTCTCATAAATTTTTAATGTTTGATTGAAAATCAAGCTTTGCCTTCCATAATACTATCCTGCATCTCGTGATCGGAATAGTTTAAAATAGAATTTTTTCTCTATCATTTAAATCGGTTTTCTCAAAATGAAAATTATACTCTTATATAAAATGTAATTGATGAATATATCAGAGAAAAAGACTTAAAAAAACTGTTGCGGAGTATATTAAAAACGAAATTTTTCTTAAGTTTGACATATATCATCAAAACAACGGTATACTTCTAATATTCTTAAGTAAAAAGGTATTTAAAAATATACTGAGATTTACATTAATTTCGTTTTGTTTTTTTCCTTAAAAAATACGATTGTTTCTGATATCTGACTTCATTAATATTTAAATATTCTTAATGTTATTATATTGGTTGGTGAAACTTAATCTCTCGAAATTAGACAAATTTAGTGTTTAATCAGGTACACGCATGTACAAAATAAAATGACTATGATATGCGATAAATATCATCAATCCCTCGTGAACTATTTAAATATCATTAGATGGGATATATTGATGTTTTGATATATTTTGTGACCATTATGATTTAAAAATAAAATTTTTAAAACAATGTAAGGAAATTAAATCGTAACGCTCACTCTACCCAAAAAGAACTAAATATTCGATTGATCTTCAGATTATAGAAATATAAAAATAACTTAAAATAAAATTTGGAATTAGTTCAAACGACAAGCCGTCTGTGTTACACACGTAAAGTCGATTTATAAAAAGAGGATACTCGAATGGGAATATTCAATGGCGTCTATCGTCATTCCCGAACATAGAATTTCAGGTTCAAAAAACAACTTAAAAATTACAAAATCGCGAGCGACTACTCTTCTAGATACATCTATGATGGTAGCAAAGATTAAATTTAAGGGTAACAAGGAGTAAATTTAAGAGTAACAAGCTGTGGGTAAGACGAAGGACAAAATGATATAAGTTTAAACTTCAAAAACTAATGCTACGAGATCTCTACGTACACCCATATGAGTCAAGTGTATTCATAGCCATACTGAAGAAAATATCTCTTAAGGATAAATTGCATACTAAACGTCAAATCATCAAGATATGTAGTCTACATCACTTAATACGCCTCAAACAAGCAGGATATTCATTATTTCAGTTGAATTTGACAAAAAGATATTCTTCAATTAAAGATCAGAGATTGATCTGTTTTTTATGATCAAAAATAACGGGGTTTTTGATGGATTAGAAAAAGCATATTTTTTGATAGAAAATATAAAATTCAAGGTTTTAGAATAGATATTTTTTCAATTATACATCATTGATTTCGAACACTTGTATTGCGAAATCATGCTGCAACCTACCGCTATGTATAAAATAAGATCAGGCCATTATTCGGAAGAATCATGGATGCAATAAAAGAAGAGTTCTTTTATCCGTACTAGATAGAATACTTATTCATTTTAAGAGTGCATAAATAGGTTCATTCAGAACAGAATATCATTACCCAAATGTTTCAGGTTGTTATTTTTTTAAATCAAAGTGTCACTCTTAATGGAAGTCAAATCGACATGGAAATGGTCATTGAGATTAATGACAGCTTAAGAATAACTGTTCGTTGTTTACCTGCTTTAAGTATGATTCTTCATCAGATATTCCAAATGATTTATAAAATAAACCCACAACGTGCCTTACCAATGAGACGAATCCAGATCTTGCGTTATTTTTAGCTGATATTTTTCGAAGCAAGCTGCAGGCATGGTGTTACGATTTTTCTGGTCCTCTATTCTTTCTTATATTAGGATGAAATCATTTTCATACTGGATCGGGAAGATTTATCAGAACTATGAGCTCTGTTAAAGGCAAGCATTACCCATTGCAGACACTTTTTCCTTGTCACCATTCTATATTTTAGGGTTTCATGAACGGCTTCTAAAAAGGTTATAAGATGCAGCAAGCAGCATATTAAAAGGGTATTTATGTTAAAAAACAAACTATGTTAAGAGATTCAAGGAACTGAAACTACGTGTGCAGAATGTAGTTTTTCGAAACTACTCCAATGAATATCTTATTCATCTGAATGGTATTGCGCATTTTCAAAGATTTGATTTAGTTAAAAAACATTTATCTTTTACTCACGTTTTTCTATATCTACATAAGATTTGCTATTGTCTTCCAATCTTTTATAATTTATAATAATTCTATCATTTAGTGATGATGTGATAAATTGTCAACGTGACTAACTGCCAAAGTGGTTAAATGTAGAACGATAATACGCCTGTACACAAAAATATTATTGGGGTTTTCGATAAATATTACCATACGAGCAAATTGCAAAAAATCACCTCGGGTATATTTTTACTGATAGTTTAGTATTTTTAATTTATGTATTGTGATTTTGATGTTGTATTAATAATTAAGCGTAAAATACTAAGATCTTTTGAATTCGAATTCAACCGAGGACACAATAATTTATTTAAAAAAATGGTATTCTAAATTCTCATATGCATAGGAGGAATGTGATAATTTAATCAAAAAGGTATGAAATTCTTTCTCAATGGATGAAAATCATACAATTATAGGAACAAAAATTAAATTTGTTATGACTTTTATACTTTGAACAAACAGAGATAATTTTGACATGCTTACACACGGAACGATCCTACAGAATGATGATAAGCACTATTATCAAGAATCTTTGATATTCACACGAGACTGTGAAACACTCTTGGTTATTTGCGTTTCCAAATACTTAATTGAACTCTCAAACAAATAAATCAACTTCTGGAGAATCGAAATTGCAAATAAAAAACTACTTGGAACGTTCAATAAAGTCAAAAAGGTTTTATGAATGAATTAAAGAGGAAACGAAATTTCGTTGTCATTTGTTATGGAGATCAATTTAATATGGTTTAACTGTACAAAATATAAAATCACATGTTAGTTGTAAAATTATATGAACCTATTTTTTTTGAATACATTATCTTTGGTGTTTACATGAAAAATGGACTCATTATTCTCACAAAAATCTAATTTAAAATAAAAAAATTACCTATGATCTGATAGGAATCATCTGCTATCGACTCAGAAAATTAAAACATTATGAGAATGCCAATTACCAACAAAAGATTCAAAAACAACGAAAAAATACAAAGTAAAGCTAGAAATCAAGTTAATATAATTGGAGAAGTCTTCAAAAAAACATGATCTATCAAACAAAATGGAAACCTAGAAAAATGAAAAGTGAATAATACTTAAAAAAGCGATTATTCGTCTCTGATGATGATCAAAAGGGAATCGTGTTGAAAACATTAGAATTTTCTGTTTCAACCATATCGTTTATGTTTAAATAGAAAATATTTAAAGATACATACTATGGTATAGTTGAGTCTGTAAACTGGAAATACACTTCCTTATAAACGTTCTGATAAATTGTGATATAAACATTTTGGAGGAAAACATCCTCTTATAGTCTAATTAGGTGAAAATCGCATGTCAACGTCTTAATAACTAACATTTTAGGTTTTAAAAACTTCCAGAATATAGGTTTAAACCAGTCTAGTGGATATAGGTCTTTAGAGTTTGATCTTAACATTTAAAGTATCCAATTGGTTTCAGCTCTGAGAAACTGTGGTAACTTTTAAATGCTATAGTTGAATACCCAAACATGTACTGAACGCTTGAAAGATATAAATGAGAAAAAAAATCTTTTATCGATAAAGTCGGTTTTCTATGGTTATAAGAACAAACAAAGGCAGAAGTGAATCTGAGTCATCTTTCCACATTTCTGTTTAATCAGCAAGATGCAAAAAATATTTATGTTATTGCCGCAATGTATATTTATTGAAAGATGTACCACAAGATTCATGAACGTGCATTAACTGGTGAACATTGATGACATCTCTCAAGGAAATTATAGAGTTGCATTGACAAAGGAATGAATTTCTTATTTTTATCATATATAATGCAAGATGTCACCATTATAGTAATCTTTCTGAAGGTGAATCGATTGCATCATACATGAAAAAATTCGTTCTGGTATAGCGCCTATCTTTAAATCTTATTGAAAATTTATCTTTTGTTGGGAAGAAAATGTTATTTAATTGCAAAGAAAAGAGTCGACTAGAGGTTTAATTTTAAGAAAATTAAAAAAATCAATAAAAATCAAAGAGAATATAATTCAAAAGAAAATATTTTTAAAATTGAATCGATCATCAGATAGAGAAATAATTTTGGATCAATATTAGAAACCATAACTTTATATATTCGCAAAATAAATCTTTTGTGAGAAATCAGACTTATTATTGTAACAATTATACTTTTTATCTTAAAAATCTATATTCTCAATCATATAAAGATAAAAAAAAGTTTATAAATAACTAAATTAACAATATTTGATATTAAAATGATATTGAAATATTTGTTGCGTAATTTGACTTCCCATTTTTGTAAAAATTACTGATTATCTCAAAAGTATCATCAATAGAAAATTAATTGAAATTACTTAAAATTTATTTGTGGTTAAATCGTGCGTCAATAAATTATATAGAGCTGATAACTATATGTAAACAGTTTCGTTCATTAAAATAAATCTTTTCGTATCATTTTATATGCATTTGCATAATCCTTTTTACGTTTACGATATTATTAAAATTTTAAGTATGATTAAAAATATTTCTCAACTATGCACATTCAAGTGTGAATGACTTGTAAAAAAATGAATTTCTCTTTTATGTCATATTATTTGATTCAAAACATGAATTTTTTCTCTGATATTCTATTCTGGGTAAACTCATGGATAAAAAGATTTGTGATATTTTTACCTGATTGAACAGAGGAAAAAAGTGATATCATTTGGCATAATTGAGTTTCTATTATAAGTAGATGAAAATTAACTTTCACATTTCTACACAAATTAATGTTTTAATAATATTTAATCGCTCTCTCATAAAACTAAAACAAACATTATAATAGATTTATCTGATTTCTAAGATAAATCATAATTTCGATTGAATTTAATTTTATCTTTTTTTAGAAATCATAAAATAATAAAATTTTACTCAAAAAAGATTATTATATATATGTTTATAATTTATTTTTTCAGAAATAAAAACGATGTATTAAAATCATGTTTAAAATTTTGAATTTCTATTATAATGTAATTTTAACACAGAATATCTTTTACTGACATAAAAATTATGTCGACTTAAAACGCTTTTATGCACTGTCATCTCTTTATTCAATTAGATGAGTTTTTATTGATGATTAAGAAATTTAAAACAAAAATTTCATTCTGACATAAAGCTGTTATATTTTACTTGCTGATTTTTCTAATTTTAAATGTGAAAGCAAATATAAATAACACATAATCACATGTATCCGATATTTTATTTTTGAAAAATATATTATTTTTTCTGATATTGCCATGTAATAAATGCTCATAAACAGCATAACCCTTTGCATGTATACCCATGTATCAGTGATTAATTAGAGATTTTACTCAATGTTTATCACTCTTAAGTATCGTTTGAAAAACAACGATAACGATAGTGCAACGAAAAAATAATCAACTCGATCTAGATATACTATCAAACCTTTTTTTCGATTATTATATTTAAATTTTAGGAAATTTCCCATCATATGTCATGAATTTAAAATACATAAGGACAAAGAATTTTTCAATGAACACATTATGAAAGAAAAGAAGAGAAATCTGTACAAATCTATAATATATAAGATAAAAAATTCCAAAAGATTTATGAAACTTCGCATCTACATTTTAAACCTCGTTTGATTTTAGAATTTTAAATATTCTGAATAATTTTAAAACATCTATCTAAAATACAATCAAATTAAAATGAATCAATCAAAGACTCATGAATTAGATCAAGCATTTAATTATTTTGTCCTATTAATGCCTAAATTTTAAAAATTACATGAGAAATGATAGAAAGAGAAAAACTTAAAAAAATTTTTTGAATAGTTCACTTTCGATTTTATTCTTCATTAAAACGGCATATAAATTTAACACATTGAAGATAAAGTTTTGATTTGTCATTAATTTCATCATAAATGATTAATAATGTGATGTAAAACATTTTAGAAGGATCAAAATTTATATAAATTAAAACAATTTTCAAATCAGTAAGAAACCAGATTGATCTGCAAATATTTTTCCCAGCATTATCATGGAAGTAATTTTTGTTTTTTTCTTTATAAAAAAATAAATTCGTAAATATATTATGTTAATAATTGCTCATAAAACTTATAATTAGAGTATCATCAATACTGATAAACTTTTATAAAGTGTAGTGTATAAATATTTTCATAAATTTTTTAAAAAGTAATATCTTGATAACATCTTATCTAAAAATTTTCATGAGTTATCAAGGAAAAAATAGGGATGATACTTTTATTATTTTTTTCAAATTGAATTCAAATTTTGCTTTTTCAGTTTATTTATAAATTTTGAAAAATTTGATGATAATGATTTAACCAATCTAAACAGTAAGTATGTGAAACTTGAAAGATTTATACGTGATAAGAAAATTAAAGATTTAGATACAAATAAAATCTTTATTCTACGAACCTATAATTTTTTTTAATTTTATTAAATATCTCAAACGCTTTAATTTTTAACAATATAAAAAAAGATTTGTGAAATTTTAATTCAAATGATGCCTCTTATTAAATCGAATTTTATTTAAATAAATACCATTATTATTCAAAAGAAAAATTTGAAGAAGATATACACAATCTGATATATGATTTTATTCTTGAAACATTATAAATGTTGAACCGTAAAGAGATTATTTTTAACTCTATAATTGATAACCGCACGAAACGGAAAAATAAATTAATATAAATACAACCTAAGAAAAATTCTTTTTAATTTTATGAATTAAACATTTTATTTTTTCATAAAAATATTCTGATCTTAATAATACACGAATTAAACGGCATAATGATCCATTATCTCATAGTAATATGGCAAAAATCAAAATATAAGATCGAATTTTTCTGATCATTTAAATTGTTGAAATATTTTTTATAATTTATTCTTTTATTTAAAGGATCATTAAATTTAATTAGAACTTTTCATATTCAAAGGAAGAAAATAGAATTCTATGAAAATATTTAACTATTTTATGTTTTATTAAAATTTATTAAATTTCAAAGATCTTCGAATTTAATATCAACTCATATATCTATAAAATTAAATGAATTTATTTGGAATTTTAATCAAAAGATTATATTCAACTCATATTATTACAAGTAAACACATTTTTAGAAATGAAAATAATGGATTACTAAATTTAATATTATTTTATGACTAGCAGACATCTTCTCAATTTAAAATTAAAAATAAGCACTATTAAAACATTAAAAACATTTTTGTTTATGAATGTCAATTTTAATGATTCTCTAAAATTTTATGACGTTTTTATGATATATTTCTTATGAAAATTCGAATTCCTTATATCTTAAAAATTTTGGAACAAATAAAAACAATAATCTTTAAAATATCTAATATAAAAAATATACAGTGAAAATACGGAATTAAATTTTGCTCAAATCGAATTATTCATCAATTTTTAGAGTTTTACCATGTTTTAAACAATATAAAGTTGTTTAAAAACATTTCTTAACTTTTGTTAAGTATAAAATATTGTATAAAAAATATGGCTATAAATTTCATGTCTTGTGACACGAAACATACATTTATCAATCATTTCCACATGACAATTTTACAAAATTCTTTACTTCTGGATATTTTGAAATGTATATAATTCTCTCCTCGTTAAATATACCTTTTTAAATGAATTGACACATTTTTCTTTGAATCTAAAATTATTTCATTCAAAAAAATTTTTATCAAATAATGAGCAAATTTTTTAAAATAATGTGTTATAATTCTAACAAGTAATTTCTTGATAGTATCGATTCATAAAATAAAACGTAAAAAATAATTTCTTAAAGAAGCAGACAAAAGATCTTTATGCATATATAATTTAACATTCATTTAAAAATTTATGCGAATGCTACATACAGACACGATACTGTTATGATTCACGTTTTTCTTGTAAAATACTAAAAATTCATCGAATTTATCTGAATTAAATTATGAATGAGAATAATATTATATATAGGATTTAAAATTTTCAAATTAACCTTAAAGGTATTCACAATTTTCTGTCGAATAAAAAAAAATATGTTTATGGAACCAAAAACATAGTTTAGAAATTATAATATGTTGATTGAGATCGAGAACTCGTGTTGTATTAATTGCATATAAAATACTAAAAAATATTCCACAATCTAATCCAAGATATCGACTTTAAAATTGTTTGCGCACTGTCTACACATAAAAATTGAGTTCATTTTTATAAATTAATTTTTTTTACAAAATTCAATTTGCCTGGAGAAAATATAAACTTATCTTCTCCATTTTCAAATCAAGTGGAAGTGCTTAAAGATCAACCCTGGTTTAACTATTTGCTTCTTAACCAAATTTAAACCAATTTGATTCAAAAATTACATTGAAATTATCTAACCTATGATGCCTTTAATGAATGCAAGATTTCTAAAATTAAAACATCAATATTGAATATATAAATACGGTTTGTGTTTCTTTACATTCTCAAATATAAAAATTTAATTATTGTTTTTTAACATTAAATATTTCATACAATCTGTCATAAATATTTCATGTATCTGATGAAAATTTTTTTAACATACATATCTAGACGTGCAAACATATATGATACCAGAATACATGGTTTTGAACATTAGTTGAACTTTCTTTAATTTAAAGTATTTAACATATGATACGTCTGAAATAACTTATTCCTATCACACAGAGATGTAACGAGCTTACAGAATGTTTAATGAAAAGAGATAGAATAAAAAACGTTATCTTTTCTTCATAAAAATAAATTTTGATCATTTATAACCCAAAGACCTGGTTAAAGTAGTTTCTTTTCTAATTTTGGGAAACATTATTTTTTATAACAATTGTCATAGCATTATTAAGTGTAATATCGTTGTGTGAAGGTTTTATCATCAAACTATTCACACATGCGTATTTTTGAAACTCATATCTCTGTACTCTTAATAATCGAAGCACGTCGATTGACACGTGTGCTCAACTGTAATATATAAAAATTGCAAGTTTCTAATTTATGGAATATCATTGGTACAAATGAGAAGCATTTTGTTTTTGTTAAAAAATTAAATAATATGTAAATAATATCATGTTCACATCCACAATGAAAAATACATAAGATAGAATATTGTCTTTTGCAGATAATATTGATCGTTATCTTGTTTTATTTGAATTTTATTCTTCATAACACAACAAATTTGCATATATCTTCACTGTCTATCGAATAGTAAAAATATTTAAAAATTTTTAATTTTATATAGATGCATAAATCTATTGCTCGCATCAATTAAAAAAAGTCCTTTGAGAATTTTGGAATAAAAATAATCTTACGTTTTAAATTGAATAATCTTAGCTCTTTTTGTTCAGAAAAATTCATTATAAACATCATATATCTTGCCAGCAATAATTTCCAAAAATAAATCGGCATTGTTTTATTGGAGAGATTTTTAGATATTTATAATGATAATTTCAAATTTATCTATTTTTAAGTCAGTTAGAAAATGAGGAATTAGTATTACTCCTTTCATAGATCTGAATAGGATATACTCATTTTTTGGTGTATCATTGGAAGCTGTGGGGAAACTTTGTCTTGATGATCAATCTGTTTAAATTATATTCTCTTTGAAATATCTATTTATATAAAGAAAATCAAATTATTTAACATAGCAATTTTTTGATATGATAAAAATAAATAAAATGAAAGTTTATCAAAGGTAAATTCAAGATGGTTTAACTATTTCTCACGTACTTCTCATCAGGTTCATTTTTGTGATACTTTTTTTGCTATCTTACACAAAAGAATCCGAAATTCTAATTATGTTCTTCAATATATTCACCAAAACTTAATCAATCAAATAACATATCGATTTTAAAAAATAATTTGTTTAGAAATATGCTAAATTTTCACGTTTCAACTAAAATATGTACAGTTTCTCGAAAGCATAACTTTTTACAAATATAATTTTAAAGGATATGTTTTTTCTATATCAAGAAGCTATAATTATTGTCATGAAATGAACAAAAAAATTAAATCAGAGACAAGCTAAAATTTGTGAGTATCATTAATCCTCAAAATAACAATTTGACAGAATTAGCATAATATATATACATATTTGACAAATATTTGAAATCATAAGATTTATGAGTAGAAAAAGATTGAAAAAAATGTAAAAATAATTAAATAAATGTCTTACTATATCCTAAACTAAATCAAAATATTCAAGAGTGTTTTTCCATAATTATGTGCAAACTTACTTAAAACCATTTTAGCAAATCATTTCAAGGCTATCTCTCAGCACATAAAAATTAGAAAATGAATTGACTTAATTATTCATCTTAGTTTTTATAAAAAATTATATTCTTTTTTAAATTAAAATTTTACCATCTTATAAAGTATTTACAAGAAGTCCATAAATACAAATCTGTTGACACTATTTGAAGAGTTAATTTTTATAATAAATAGGTGTGTATCATTTTAAAATAATAAAGATAAATTTTAATCACATTACATTTATAATTATTAAAAATTAATATTTTTCTTTCAGTTTCAAAATTCAAGAACCGAGTGAATTTAATTCTAGGAACCGTTTTAAAAAACCAAATTTCTCTTTAAAAATTTTTGACGAGGTAATAAATGTTATCGTTAAATTTGACTTATATTTATTTTAAACATAAAATATGAACAAAATCTTTAATATATCAAATATATGTAAGAAATAAGAAATAGTATCAAAAGAATACATTTCCACTAATTTTTGTTGTTGTAATTATTTTTAACATTATATTTATACTGCCAATTTTCAAAAATATTTAAAGTCATGTAATATTTGAAAATTTATCGTTATATTCAACCATTCAATTTCTCGCTCACTCCAGAACAATATTCATTTAAAATCGTTAATCAGTAGAAGGTATGAAAGCTGAATCAGAAATTTTTTAATCTTATGCTTTAAATGCGTAATTTTATGTGACCTATACTTCATACATGTCTGTTAAATAAAAATTCAAGGATATTTAAATTATTAATTTTGAATTAACTTAAAATGCAAATCCTTATATAATGCAAAAATTATTTAATAATATGAATACATCAAAAATTAAAATTTATCAGGTTAATACTAAAATGCAAAATTTTAATCACTATAATCTCAAACGAGTTCTAAAAATTAATAAGTAAACGTAAATTTAATTTGTTTAGATAATAAGTTTTTTCAAAATTTTAAAGCATTCAAAACTCTTTAATTTGTGGGTTTTTGAATCTTTTTTCAGAAAATATAAATTTTCTCAAATTATGTTTATATGAATCTCAGAAGTAACAAAGTTTCATTGTCTTATTTTATAACTCAAATCCATATCCAAAGTCGTTTGTTTAAGATCTCTTATCCATATTCATATTTAATTAACCCTAACCTTTTATTTTTAACCTTACTAAAAAAGCCATAAATATGTCTAAATCTTACATTTTGATAACACCATATTAAACTCTTAAAAAATTTTCTTTTTTGAATTTACCAATTTAACTTTTAAAATCAAAATATACCTGGCAAGATATTGAACATGATTAGTCATTTTAATTTTAACATACTGCTTTGATTTTTGTGTGAAGTAAAAATCAAACGTTTATGTTGTAAATAAATTTATTACGGATGACAAATTGCGGCAATATATTTGAGACGTTATTCATTTTTCCTATTAGAATATTCATAATTAATTTTTTATTTTACATGAATTTTATTTTGAAAAAGATAAGAATGAAATATAAGATATTAAATTTAAATTTGTATTTTTTACAGATTTAGAGTAATAAATGAATTATATAAATAAAAAAATGAAATCGAGGACTTCAAAAATTAATAAAATTCGACAAAAATGCGTTTTTTAACATGATTTATTTTTATTAAATTTAAACTTAAATTAGAATTTTTTTATTCCTTAGTTTTATATTATAAAAGTATAAATTGTGATTTTTCCAAATATTTGATTTGATGATTTTAAATATAATTATCTCAAATGGGATATTTGAAAAAAAATCTTTTTAATTTATTGGAATTAACCAAAAATTTAAAAACTGTTAGATTTGAAGTGAAGTATTAACTATTTTAATCAAACAACATACATTTATAATTTATTATTACTTAATTTTATGCTTATTAGTTGTCATATATTGCCTGTATACTCGTTCGTAGCAATGGATACTTTCTTAAATTAACTATGAAGAAATATATTAGCTATTAATATCAGGCTTAAATAGTTTGACTGATTTAAGAATCGTTATTTTAGTATAAATTAAATTATCAATAAATAATCATTTTATACGTCAAATAAGGCTTTATTTAACTACAGATTACGTCATGCAATCGTTTAATATCTAATTGGAAAAAAATCCCGTTTTGAAAAAATTGAAAATATGTTTCGGTATATCATTTTAATACTATTTTACTCATAATATATACTTAAAAGCTGTTTTAGTTTTTATTTACAAAAGATATATCGAAATTAAATTTTCAAAATGAGTTTTCATCAATAAAATCGATATAAGATATTTATAAACTTCTGCAAGCTGAACTCTCTTAAATAATAGTTTTATGAACAAAAGATTTCACAGAATTAGACTTATTTTTTCAAATGTCTCAATAAATCTTTAAATTAATTTAAGTTTTTATTGACACAATAAAGCTAAGTGAATATGAACATGGCTTTGTTTTTATCTAATGATAACATTTCAACGAAATCTGAATTATTATAATTCACATAATTTTTGAGATATAAAAATTTATTTATTCATTTGTTTAAAGTTATTTAGAGATAATCAGACGAATCATTTTCATGCCATCTTTTGAGCTAAAACACGAAAATTATCATTTTATCATCGAGAATCTTTATACATTTAGACCAACTGTTGATATTGACTTGATGAAATTCAAACGTAAAATTAATCTTTAAAACGATTACTTACAGCTAAACTGAAGCAACAAATCACAAGAAAATTTAAATTACATGAAAATTTGTGAATAATTAATATCCTGTTAATTTTTTAAAGGACAGCTATATTTTAAAATTCAGTTGTAAATATTGAATCAACCTAAATAAAATATATGTCGTCCAAAGTTGAATTTTTTTAAGTACAAGTTATAAACGGCAAATTGGTTTGATTAAATAAATTTCGTCATAAAAAAAGATTTTAAATGAGTTAAAAATTAAGGGTCTTTCATTTTGAAAGTAATGACATAGGGTTTAACTATTCTATATTGGTTATATGAAAAAAGTATGCAAAATTTGTATTTTTTATCATAAATCAAAGTGAAATATAAATTTACATGAACAATAAATTTTAAATCTTTGATAATATTAAAATTGAAAATAAAAAGAGTTAGAAATTTTTTCTATTTTCAAATATTTCCAATACATATGATGAAAAATAATTATAATACTTAGTAACAACTCAATTATGACAGTTTAAACAACAAAAATAATGAAATATCAAAATGGAACAGATAATAGTTTAACACATCTCAACATAACGAAAAATAAAAATTATCAAAACTAAAGTATGAATTCTTAATTCGATAAAATAACATAAAATGTATAATTCGCAGAAGAAATTTATTTATACTATTATGACTCGAAAGTTCGAAAAGATATTATTAAATACTTAAAACTATTATAAAACCATTTAGAAGGTTTTCTATGTGAAATAACAGATAAAAAAGTTGTTAATAAGGATAAAACCTCAAAATATTTAAACGTGTGAACTTATAATAGTTTTAAATTTATTTCGCTTGATGCTAAATAGAACACATTTCTCTATTTTGATTGTTACCTTTTATAAAATGATTGAGAATACTATTGATATGGATAAATAAAATTCATCAAATTTCTGAAGATACGAAAGGTCAAAAAGCTTTCAAAACAGAGTTTATTTTTCGTGCTTTAAGAAAAAATATTTTTGCATCGCTAGATTATTTGATAAATTCACTGGAAAAGGTTTATGTCTCAGAGTAGACATGAAATCGAATAAGTCGATCTGGAATCTATTTTTAAAATTATTCATTGGTTTAATTTTACTTTTGTTCTTGAAAGATATTTCATGGCTCCATCAAAACATTCTCAAATTATTGATCAACTCTAGAAGTAGATCGTTGCTAATTTTATGCTCGTTTATTTTAAATATACGGGTTTCCAAATGATCAAAATACTCATTCCTTTCAGACTTTCGTTTGAAATATTATTTCATTTTCCTCATCCATGAATGATTTGAAATAAACAAAAATATTTTCTGGGTCAAATTTTTTTCTTATGTGAAAATATGAACACATAATTCTTCTACAACGTCTCTGTTGAAGATAGACAATGTCATTAAAAAATATGTATACTAAATCTAACTTCTTATATTCGTATGAAAATTAACCCTGACTTTGTTATACTTTCTTTTTCTAAATTATGGCAAATATTATTATGACCTCTAAATCTTTTGATTCTGTGGAAATACGTTGAGAATGGTTACATTTTTAATCAAACTGATCATGTAGTATATCGTGTTCTCATCGAATTTTATTATAAAAGTTCTTATAAGTAAATTTTGAAGTTTATTAAAGTTCGGATAACTCATTTTCAATAAATATTACATATGCAATAGTTATAAAAAATATGATTTCAACATTTTTTCTACTCTCATTTCTAGTTATATGATATACGAGCTATACTATGGCTCTACATAGGACTAAATTCTTATGAATTAGATATATAATAACGTTTGTTGCTTTTATTTGTAGTTTTTCAAGCGAAAGATATATATATATAGTTTCTTCATGCGACGTACGTGATGATGGCTTATTATTGGCTAATTAATTTTAAGAATTTAAATAGAAGTCTTGTTTTCAGCCTTTTTTCTTATTGTTTTCATCTCTTCATGCAGAAATAGCAGTCGATTGATAAATTATTACAGTTAGTAAAAAATATTTAAACGTTATATCAAATAACTTAGTTATAATCTTGAGTTTTCTTTATGGCGCATCAATATTTTTAATATTAACATATATTCTTAAAATACAAAGTTTGAAGCTTTTCTTACAAAAAAATAAAATATATAAAATAAAAATCATTCATAAATTGATGTAATTCGTAAATGATCAATTTATTAACCTATTCAATTCTCAGATTTACTTTGATGGCGTAATATAATGAATAAAGTACCTTCTTTTTAAAACATTCAAAAAACATTCTACCTTGTCCAAACTATGCTAAATATTGCCAAATTAATGGTTCGTAGTGACTTACTTTATCTCTTTATCTCTTATTTATTTTAAGTTTTGATAAATAAATTAATCAGGTTGTCCCATCTGTGAAAGAGATTTTGATGAAATCAATTTAAGATTTATATACAGCTCAGTTAAGGTGACATATAAGTGACTTGTTTTTAAGAGCATCATAAAAGCTTTAAAATTTGTTAAAATTTATATTGTTGAGATGAGTGAGTTTCATTAGCTTTGGTAGTTATGTTTAATAAGATTTTTTGATTTTAGAATATCATTCTATAATAGATTAGCTCATCTAGATTCTAATTAATAATATTTAATAGATTTCTGATTTTATCCTTTTCAGTGTATTGAGTTAAATACTCAAAATATCTATTGTTTATGTTCCTCAAAATTTACACGTTTATGACATCAACTGATTATGAAAATAAAATTCATAATTTAAAGGAATAAAAACATAAAAAACATAGTTTTAAACAGAGTAACTGTTCATCCCAAACAAAGTTAAAATTGTCAAAAAAAAATTTTCGAGATGTTTTAAGACTGATTTTATTATAAAGGTAGTGAAAAATATGAAGCCTAAATAAATATATAATCATATAGAGGGCCATATTCATAAAAAGGGCGTTCAGCCTTTATTTGTTACGATTACACTGCTAAAAAAATTTTTGTCTTAATATATTAGCTTAATGGGCACAAGAAGATTTCCATATGAATAATTTCGTCAGGTGTTTATTTATAATTTCTGAGGTTTCCATAGACGAGTACTCTTATTTATTTTATTGATTCAAATTTTTGTTTGAGTGATAATGGAAAAGAATAATTTCATCTTCAAATTTTCTATCTCTAAAAATCAATTTACGCTTTTTTGCAAGTCAAACCTGTGTTTTTGCTAACCTGAACTAAACTCATATATTTTCACGTTTTTCCAAATTTTTCTTCTTTAATAAACGTAATTTTAAATAAATGAGTGAAAATTAGATATCATTTGATTTTAATTTTAAATACCTTGAAATGAAATATTGTCGACAGACTAAGGAGAAAAAATCTTTAAAAAATTATCATTTGAATTTCTGAAGAATTTTTCAGTTCAGACATTATGATGAGAACATTCAATTCGAATCCATAATTTAAAAAGTTTATTTTGTTTAAAAACCCTATTTAATGAACATTTTTTAATTTTTGACTCATGCATAGTTATTAAACTACCTTGTTCAATCATATTTCAACTACGTGAATAATTAACTACCGTCTGAAAGAATGTCGTGAAGTTATAGAAGGAAAAGAATAATATTTGGACGAAGATAATTCATTATTAAAGTTGTGATAAGAATTTCTGTTCATATAAGATTCTATTAAGATTTTACGTGTTCTCATAATTATGATAGATTAATCTTAATTGAGAGTGCGCAGGCGGAAAAGTGTAGACTAGCAACTTAATAATAGTTTCTCAAAAAATAATTTCAGAAATCGAATTCTGTAAAGAATTTATAAAATTTCAAAAACATAGAAGACAATTTGTCAACTATTTAAATTAAATCATATTTTTTGTGTAAGGGTAAATTTAATATTTTTAATGGAGAATTAAGATATTTCATTTTACTTATATCACAATAAAATATATTTAAAGATATAAGTTATGCAAAAATTATCACGTTAGATTTTGAAAAAGATTTTGAAATAACTCCAATTTATAAATTAATCAATTCTCTTCTGAAAATATACTCAACAAAATTTACATCATGGCTTACTTCGGCGCAAATTCCATATACAGGGATTTGCATCCATTTTCGTCAAAAAAAATTTTTTAGTAAATTAAATTTATATTTAAAAAACAAAGGTTTTATGCGCAAATAGTCTGTATATATAGTCATCGAAATCAATTTTATTAATCATTTATTACTTGGCGATTCAACGATCTTCGTATATATCGCATCATGTTTCGCCAGTATCCTGAACAATCGTCAGCTGATATTGAATTCCCGCACTCTGTTATCAAATTCATTAACACGATTTCATTTTGTGGTGCTGCATATTTAACAAAATGCTTCCATTTCGCAAAACAGTTCTCAATTGGGTTGAGAAAAGGGGAATTAGGAGGAAGATATAAAAGAATATGTCCATTATTAGCAATTGTTTGTTGAATAGAGGCATTCTTATGAAATGGGACATTGTCCATTATCAAAACGACTCTATTCATATTTGTTGCTGACAATCCAAACATAAATCTCTCCATATATTGGCCATAACACAATGTATTATACGCAGTAAGAAGTGTTTCATATTTTTCAACACCGATCTTGCTAATTGCGGCACATTGAGAAACATTACGCGATCTTAATCCAGGCGAGGAGACAATTGTCGGTTCTCCTTTTTTAAGTATCCTCTACAAGCTCGCATTGTTTCACACAATCCTGATTCGTCAATGAATAAAAATAGGCGATCATCTACTTCTTCGAGTAATTTCATAAAAGCAACAGCATATTCATATCATAACTCAATTGTTCTGCCATCATTGCGGTGTTTAGATATTAAACTTGTTCGCTTTAGAGTATCATGGAAATTTTTTAATGTTCGACAAATTGTGGATTTCGAAACCGAAACATTAATTGGGGCTAGATTGTTTTGAATGCCTTTTAAGGTAACACAGGCATTTTCAGCAACCATGTTTTTTATTGATAAACCCGTCTCTTCGTTTGACTTTATGTTTCTTGGCCCACTGCGAGGATTCGCCAATATCCTTCCAGTTTTCCGATATAACGATATTAAACTTGATACTGTTGTTCTTTTAAAATTAAACCATTCTGTTATCTCAGATGCCGTTTTTCCTTCGTTGTATTTTACTATTATTTGATTCCGTTCTTCTGCTGTTAACTTTTTTTTGTTCATAAAATAAATAGGTATAAATTATTAATAAAAAAATTTGACATAAAGGAATAGAAAATTGACGAAAATGGATGCAAATCACTGTAAAATTAAATATATTATCCGATTTTACAATCTATTAATTATTTTTAACAAAATAATATACGTTCTCTCATATCAGTAGTTACTTTAATTAATATTATTGCATTATTTTTTTCTTGATCGCATTGAATTATAATGAAGGAAAAAACTAAATGCATTCATACTTTCTTTATAATCATCCTTTAAAATTTACGAGTTTTTAAAAAACAAAAATATTTAATTTTTATTATTTCAGGTATGTTAGCATTTTATACTTCAGAGAGAAATATTTTAATTTTGTTTTTTTCATATATTTTATACAGGAATTTGTGAATTTTAAATAACTATTGTAAGATTTTTAATTTAATTTTTATTCATTTTTGATTCGAAACGAACCGATACCTTTAAAGTAGTTTTTATTTAATATTATAGTCGTCCATACTATAACGAAATTAATAAAATGTACTAATTTAGTTGATGCGGTTAAATTTATTTTATTTGTGAAAGTAGGATACCTAAAAAACGTACATGCACTTTCAATCCATTAAAATATATACAGACTTGTTTAACTCATTATTCTTTTCATAACTGAATAATCTATTTGAATTTATCAAAATTTGTACAATATATAAACATATACCAATCATAAATATTATTTGAATTATTAATTATATGTGATATCTTGATTCCCATGTCTTAATAGTAAAAAAGATATTTTTAAATAAAACTAGAAACCGAGATTTTGGAAACAAATAGAAGATAAAGTATGATGGAATACGTGTAAATTATGGCACACTAAGTTTTTTCAAACATTAAATCAATTTAAGAATAAAAAGTAGAAAACTTTTTTTAAAGAAATACTTGGTATGATAATAAGTGATTTAAAAAAACTCTTAAGTTAAATATAAACAAATTTAATATTTGATGGGAAAATTGACAAAAATATTTTAATTATTACTTTTAAGGTTATGATTTTGTTAAATATCACCTAAATAAGTCTAAAATATGTAATAATAGAGGATAGTGAAAAGATCTAAACAATTAACGATGATAAATATTTTATTAATTATTTCCTCAGATACAATTATTGTTTGTCCAGACTGTTAGAAATCTTAAAAATAAAATCGATTTAATGAGAGATGTGTATCTCGGCAACATTACGTACCATTTCTATGCTTCTAAATATTTATGGTAATTTTACAAGATTATCTGATTATATCTGAAATAAAAGCATCCTAATTTGTACTAAATGCTTATATGTCGAATTTTAAAAGAAATTAAAAGAAACGTATGGCGTTTTAAACTTCGTGTAAAAAGGTAAACCTTTCAATAATTATAAATTTTAAATTAAATATTTTTCGATCAGAAGGTTTTAAATTATAACGTTTGTAACAAAATATAGAATCAATATATTTTGTGTTTTGAGGTACATATTTTATTAATGCTAAATGAATATTATATCACAATGGAGAAAATTCTCTCATTTTATAATTTAGCTTCTCAAACATAACATATATTTCAAACTTACTTTTCAATATTTTTACAAAATTTGCATATCTGTTGAAAACAAAAGAACTTTCATGCATGTAAGAATAAGAGGGAAATATTTATTATATTCAGTTCAGTGAATATAATTTTGATAATAAACGATATCTGTGGAGATAATTTAGCTTGTCGATGATTATAATTACTTATTTTATTTTAATGTATTATTGCTAATATTTATTGATACACATGATAAGCATCGTATATTTTTCTATATATTTAGATAAACCTTTCTTGATAGAGTACAAAAATGTATTTTTGACAAAAATACTCTAAGTTATTAGAAAGTTTATGAAATTATATTCTTTTCATATTAATATTTGAATCAAACATGAAATAATACTGAAGATAAAAAGTTGTACTTGATAAATTGAAATAAAAAACCCATTATATTTATTCCTGAAGTGATATAATCGAAATGAGATATCACTTGAACAAGTCCTTTTGATAAATTTAAAGTTTATAATTAAAAGAAATTGTGATGTAAAATCAATTGAGAATTTAGTTATTAAAAATGTAATAAAATTTTTAAATCATCCATCAAATTAGAAGGTGTGTATTTTACATAATAGATGATTCAAATATAAAAAATCCCTTTCTACAATCTATAAAATATATTAACCAATATTAACTTTATGTTTAAACGGTTACCTGTACTTTGAATAACCTAGATTTAACCGATTATAAAGATAATTCTATTATTTTATTTGTAATGCTCTTTAATCCATTATTTGACGATTATGAGAAAAGAAAATATGCGTTTACATAAGCGCGTGACAAGTTTATTTTTTTTTAATTAATATATTTCGAACTTCACTGATTTCAAAGTATAAATGGTTTAAATCAATAGAATTAAAACTTATGAATCATTGATATGCTAGAGGAACTTCTTATGTTTGATTATATTTTTTTTTCCAAAACCATATTATTAATTTGGTGTAACGATAAAAATTATATATCAATTTGGATAAAGCCTTAAAAACTCCTTAATATAAATGAAATTAAAATTATTTTTAATTTTTATCAGATTTTCAATCAAGAAAATTTTTATAAAATTACAAAAAAACAAATTAAGAATAAGTTGAAAAATTTTTTAAAGAGATAATTTTAGAATAAAATCTAAACGATAAAAAATGCAAATAGATACAAATCTCTGATTAAGCATCATATCCGCGTTTAATATCATATTTAATCTTACAGATAAAATCTATTAAATTTTATTTAATGAATTCTTTTGAAAAATTTACAAAGATTTTGTCGAAAGAATCAGCAATCAACCAAAGTATCCTTGAATTATATAATTCAATTTCATATGTCAAAAATAATGTAGAAATTATATAATATTTGTATTTTTCATCTACAAGGTTAAATATTTAGTTAAGGTTCGATTATGAAAGAATTATAGGATTGAAACTATAATAGAGATGAATTTTTATTTCATAATCAGTGATAATAAAAGTCACTAAATATTTTTAGAATACTACACATTTTTACTCATAAAAAAATTTGTGAATCTCGACTAAACTGGAATGGTTAGTACTAATATCGCAGACATTATGCTTAAAATATCTAAGTGATAAAATTCATATTTCTCAATTTTTTTGGTTCATTAAATCTCAAGTGATTTATCATTTGAATACCAAAAATATCTGATAAACAAAACCTTATTAAAATATAATAAACGTGAACGAATTTCATGCTTTCAAACACTTTTTTTTATTTTTCTTGAAAAAATATGAATATTACTTTTGATGATAGTTTGATAAATTCAATAATAATGAAATGATATTCTTTTTAGTTATTTGTAACCCGGAATATAAAACCAAGATGATTTAATTTATAAGAGTAATATTTAATATTTTAAGATAATATTGATTATTATACGAATTAAGAGTCAATTAAAGATCAGCCATAAATTTTATTTTTGAACTGGAATTCTTAAGGATCAAATTAAAGAAATAAGAGATTTTTTTAAATTTATATATTATCTTCTCAATGGAATTAACCTTTGAACAAAATGTCGAAAAATCTTAATAAGTTTAATAAATTTCTTAAACGTGATTTACATTTAGAAATTTTAAAAAATGGCAAAAGATGATTGAACTTGCTTTAAATATTGAAACAAAAAATTTAGATTCATAAAAACTAACCAGTGTATATAAAATTTACACATAACTTTTAAACATGAAAACATAAAAGTTCTGGCATCATAAAAAATCAGATCTGATGATTACAAGAGATACAGGATAATTATGAATAATACATTCCTTAGATTAAGATAACTAAAAATACAAAATGATAAGAAAGACTTGCGGTTTTATGAAAAAATTTGAAATATTTTTATTTCATTCAGTTACAAATAAATACTTTTCCTTAAAATTAAACGAGATCAGTATTGTAAAATTTGAGGTTAGGGGGTTTATATTTTTTACTTGTTTTAATTTTGAATTGACTTTTAGATGACAAAATTCCAATCATAATGAAAAATACACAATACCATCAAATAAAAGCTAAGTGATATTGTGATAACAATTTAACATGAATCTATCATACCTTGAAAATTTTTGTTACAATTTTTGGTTTGGGTTTGATCAATACGCGTGCAAGATATTACTCGCAATACTTAATTAAAGAAATTAATAAAATTAGTTTTAAAAGATGAAGGCTATTTATTTGCTCTGTTGAATTAGTCTATCTTTAATGGCGATATCTTAAAATTTCTAATCCCATAAAGGTTAAAAATCTATTGTCTAAATTGGAGGTCGTCCAAATTAATGTTATAAATTTGAAACTATTTGTATAAAAATATTTTAAATATAACCGACATTACTCTAGAAATATCACTCCATCAAATTGGAAAAAGGGAAGAATAATACTTTTGATACTTTAAAAAGCTCTTCAAAAGTTTAAAAAGGAAATTATAGAATTTACATTATAGAGGCTGTGCGCATATCAAAAATTTAATTAATTAAACTCCTTGGAAAGAATAAACTATAGGTTTTATTTATCTGGAGTATAATAAAAAAAGTTGAAAGTCACTCGTAGATAGATGTTATTTTAAGAACATTACAAATTAAAATTAACAAAAATAATTTACAAACTTATGAATATTTAAATTGATTTTCATAAAAACTGTCCAAAATAGTATTAGATCATAACTCCAGGTAAATTGAAGCAAAAAAAATTTCAAAATTTCAGTTTTTCATGTTTTTTGTCAGTAAATCTCTATTATAAAAAACAAATGAAACATTTTTATTTTTACTATCAGTTGCTTCATGATGCTGGAAAATTTTTATTTGGATTTAAACCATTAAAAAATGAAAAACATATAAAACAAAAATGAAAATTTTTGCTGTACAATGTATTTTTGTAAGAATTTACTTTTCAGGCAAGTTTTTCCAATGAGTAAATGCAACGTTGCAAATTTAAATTTTTTATCTTTTCGAGCTTCTGATTTTAATCCCTTAGATAACTTGTTTGTTTCATTTCAGTATATTTCTATCCTCTAACAGAACAAATAAGGAACAACTTCACCCAACAAAATATCATTATGATCTTAAAATTATTATTGATAAGCTTGTTATCGCTATTTTTGCTTAATTCCTGATCTATTCAATACTTACACGAGTTAAGAAATCTCAAATGATTTATTATCAAATTATTTGTTTCGTTAAAAAATTTCAAAAAGAAAACATACCAACTTATGACTGAATAAGTCATCAGAAAATATCATAAAAAACCATTTTCTCAAATATTCTTTTTGATCACAAATACTTTATTATTTTATAAATTATACTTTCACTCAATCTATCATTAAAATAGACTTCAATATTTTTATTTTAATAATAAACAAAACTGGAATTTTCTCAATGAATTGAAAAGAAAAATATGTTGAAAACTTTTAAATATCATTCTTAGAATTCGAAGATATATTTATTGATGTTAAGCACAACTCCTAAATGACATTTACTTTCAATAATATTTTATGTGTAGATAATAAAGATACTTGACTGTGATAATATTGTTGTTTTATTGACATTCTTTGATGTATATTGAATAAACGTTTCATGATTTTGCACGATTTAGGAGCGCTCATACTGTCTCATGGTTTATATTTTTGATTTACGATAATATTTTAGTCGATTATTGAATATGTCAAATGGTAGATGCTTTATTCATGACATCAATCAAATACGAATGGCTTTGACAACTCTCCATATATTCTTTACCTTTTGTCAAATATCATAGTTTTTTGCTTTTTCTACATTTAAGAATCCTTACAATATGATTATTGTAGAATAGATCTTAAAACTAATTTTTATCTCAAAATTAGTCAAACTTATATTATCATTAGTATAATTAGAATTATTCATTTACACCTAAGTTTATCTTGAATTTTAGATAGATAAAACCTATACTTATAAATTTATCATGAAACGTTAAATTAATACGTATATGCATTCTGGAGATTAAAATAACCGTTTTTGAATTAATATCAATGTTTTACTTTAAAGCAAGAATTTCTGCGATCCTTTCCATTGATAATTTTGAGTGATTTTTCAAGCCTTCATGAAAAATTGAATTAAGATAATCTAGAATTTTTATAAATCTAATTAAATTTATAGTTTTTTAGGGTTTTATATTTATTTAATAATACACAAATATTTTTGTCATTCATGAAATTTGATAATTAATATCGAATTTATTTCATCATTTTTTATAATCTAGAGGTGTGGAAATGAATTTTGATTACAATGGTCAAAGACATGTCATACTAATCATAAATGAAATTAAAAAATGTAAAAATCTATCATTAACGAACATCCTTAAATGTTTTTGTTCAGTGAATTCTTTGAATCGATTTATATCCATTAATAATATGCTATCTTTCATGTTTTTCCAAAAAGAACTAATAAAACAATGATAGTACTGAGCTGTTGTTTTGGCGATTGTCCTGGAATAAAACGCAATAAATTTAAGGCATAAAATTATCAATATTGTTATGTTTTCCAGTTTTATTTAATCTAATATTCTGTCTTAAATCATAAATATATAAACTTATGATAAAAATTTAAGTTTTAAATCCTAAATTCCTAAAATGTAAGCAGAATATCTGATCTAAATAACTTCCAAAAAAATTTTTGAATGTACGATGTTTGATTTTAGGATGAATGAATAATAAAAATTCTTCTTTTGTGATACGTTGGTAATATTTGTAATAAATATTTATTTTGCTTACGATGAAAAGTATCATTTAAAATAAATTTTAATTTTAGTTTATAAGAAGAATGTGTAGTGATGTTAACCACTCTATTGATAGTCTATAGAACGGATGAGTGAAATTAAAAACAATAATATTTGTTTTTTACTCGAAATAAAATATTTATGATTTTGTATTCTAAGGAATAAAATCAAAATTATCTCTATTATGTTAAGCTTTATCAAAATGATCAAACCATACCAAAGTTAATATAAATTTTATTAATATTGTATCTTATTTAATAATGTAAAATTTGATTTATTTCTGATGAAATTTATCAACAAAATCTTCAATAAATATTCACGAATCCTTGAATTAAAAACTAATCTGTCAATATAATACTTACTTTAATCTCTTCAATCGTGATTCAATTATCATATTCTTGTTATCTGATATCTGAAAATTTAACGAGCGCAAGTTTTTATACGTCCGAATTACTATTCAAATAAAGATTGTAGTTATTTTCAATTTTATAATATTAATACATCATAAGAATATTCCAACACAACAAATATTCAAAGAACTAGATTTTCTTTATTCTATCTTAGAATCTAGGATTATTTTTTCCATTAAATCGAAAATAGTTCACGTGTACATGAGAGTGTTGTTAAACCTAAAGTGTTTCATTCTGATTGTTTCACCTTATAAAATATGTCACGTTTAAATGAACTGTAAACTCTTGGTTGTAAAATTCATCACAATATCTTTATCAGGTATTAAATTCGAGATTTTTTATTTTTTTAAAATATGTCATGAAAATTGATTCATAAATTTTTTAAAACATAGACAAATGTGTACTTTATACATTTAAGGAGCAATTTTCTTAACAAACTTAAATGTTTAATTTTTTAAAATATCTTTTAATTTTCATTAAATTTAAGAATTTTGATCAAGTAGACTCATGAAACTAAACGTGGTAACCGTCAGTATAAAATCAAAATGTAATCAGATTTAATTTTCCATTTGAAAAATTGCAAAATGAATTAGATTCATTTAAATCTCTTTGAAAATTTTTAACTTAAAATTTGTTAGAACTCGCCGTTCAGTTAAATAATTGTATTTACATTTAAATATCAATATTAGTTTTCTGTCGAGCATACATTTTTATATAAAATTTTTCTCAACTTAAAAATATATGGTTAATTTAATATTTAGGTTTTGTTAAAAGGAAATCAAAAAAATTTTAAGAATGGTACTATATAGACGATGCAAGAGAACGCGTTAGTTGGATTATATTTATGAAACTCTCTAAAAATCCTCAGAGGACAATAGAAAGTAGAATTTCCAGTATCTTCTAAATAGTGAGTAAATACTTTTAAATAATTGCGATTCGTAAATATTTTAGATACTTACCTGGTTATTTCAATTTCTTGTCTCAGAATTTTATCTTTTTCGAAATAAAAGAGTGGTCTTTATTGAATATTAACTGATGGCATTATTTTCTTGAGATAAGATAATAACCGAATCAGAATTCACTAAATATAATAAGAACTGACTTTAATTCTTATCTTACAACGATAAACTAAAAGGACTGATATCTTTGTTATAATTATCTAAAATATAAAAAAAATCAATTTACATGGTTTTTGCTTTTATTAAAACTGAATAATTCAATGCGTATGAATAATCGAGATTCTCTGTCTCCTCGTTTTATTTTTGAATATTTCTATTTCATCTTGTCTCCTTTTAAGTATCATGGTTCTTGAATAAAAACAGAAGCATTGTTAACTTTAAAATTTTATCTGATCTAATCCATTTGTTTGAACATTTTTCAGGGTTATCACAGAAATGGGAAAAATATCAAAATGACACACACGTATCGCTTGAATCCATAAAATTATAACATTCTTGCTTTTGTTAGACGGTTGACCTAATATTAAAATTTATCGCTTATATTTCCTTAAAACTGTAAGTAACCTAAATTTGATTGATATAAAAACAAGATAGATAGCATGTTCAACTAAATTAAAAAGATTTTTTTTGCATTAATATTATAATCTAAAAAAAAATTTCCTGATCGATAAAACTCACATAATTCAAAATGCATTTAATGAAATATATATAATTAATATCTGTAAATCCTAGATAGTCTATTTTATTTTTTGTTGTTAACAATTTATTGTTTTGATATATTTATGTTATTTCATGAAAATCTAATTTTTTTTGAATTTTTCATTTTCAGGCACAAATTAATTTTAGTAAATAAAAATATCATTTAATTGAAACATAATTGAAATTTTCATTTAAATGTACAATTTTTAAGGTATAATATTTTTTTAATATTTAAACTTTGTTAAAAATATAATTTTGATAACAAAAATCTTTTTACTTATTTAGTAATAGTGTTTTAACATTTTTATAAAACTGAAAATATTGAACGCTTATATGGTATATCCTAACTGAAAAACGAAATCTTTAATGGCAATCAATCTTTTAATGATTTACGATACCATGTTAATACAGTGGTTAAATGAATAGAATTATTCAGAATTACAAACAACATCATTATTATGTCAATTTAATTAATTCATACAAAATTATTTCTCTCATGTCAAATATTCAAATGAATGATATTTTCTGAAAATTATATTGATGGACAATAAATTATCTAATCAAATTAAAGAACCAATACATTTTTATTCGCAAGTTTCGAAAATCGAATTTATCAGAAAAATTATTTGAATTTTATCTTAAAAATCGAGAAAAAGTAAATCTTGGAAACTATTTCATTCATTGAGTTTTGTTTTTATATACTGACATTCGTTTAAAGTTTATATTTGATATTTTTTCAATTTTATAAGGTGACAATTAAAATGCGCCTCGAAAAAATCACAAAGAATAAAATTTCACAGACTCTAAACTCAAAAAAAACTATAAACGTGTTTTTGTACTTTTATAAAACGGAAATTTGTCTTTAGTTCAATGCATATTGTGACAAGTGAACCACAATTTTGATATATAGCATGTATAAATTGAAATAAAACATGGCTAAAATAGCATGAAAAAATTCAATATATTGCTTTGAAATAAGAGTTATTAATTTCAATAATTTTTTTATTTTTAATTGATAACTATGTCACATATCTGTGATTTTTGTTATGATGATATAATTCATTGAAAATTCAGATGTATTGTTCAAATAATTAGCAAAGATTTTCAATGTAATACACTATATTTGTTTTTGAGTTAATCCTTTATTTTTACTTTCCTTTTATTAACGATTTTAAATATGCATGCAGAAATTACTCATAATATATCAGGCGTTTTTGAATTTATCATTCTTGAGAACTATGTTTAAACTCACTAAAGTCAATTCGATTTATCTTTAATTCTAATTATCACGCTGATTCAAAGCGCTTTCCAATACTAATCTTGGTTTTCTTTAACTTTATTCTGTATATATAAATGGAAAATTTTAGATTCACTCACAATATAAATAGAAAACTATTAAATGGAATGTTATTGAATATAGAGGTAATCTAACATCAAAGAGAAAAATTTTATAAATTCGTGTCTATCTTTTTCTACTTAATTAAGAGAAATATAAATTCTTGTTGCGTGCTACACAAATATAAATTTTTGAAAGTGAATAGATTTTAATCTTCTAAAATTGATAACCTTTAAGTTTGAGGAGTAGTTTAATCTATGCGAATCATGTTTTCAGTATTATATATGCTACTGAACATTCTTGTAAAAAAATGTCTCTCAAAAATTTTGCAGCCGTCTTCAGTGATATCACTTTTATCAACCATTAAAAATATTAATTCTTGAAAAGAATTTTAATCTGATAAAATTAAATCAAAAATTTTTTCAAAATTAATCGAAGTGAATTCAACATAAAACATACAATGAGGTTTGTGAGTTAATATGATCACAGCATAACATTTAAAATTGAGATATCTTAAAAAAATAAACAATTAGAAATTATTAAATACTTTTAAATCTTGCTTAATGTATTGCTAATTTTCATGAGTAGTTAAAGAAAATCTGATTCTAAGAAAACAGAGAAATTCAAATAAACATAATCCTTACATATGATGTAAATCTCGACATCAAAATTATATTTTTACGAAAACTTAAACGCAATCTATTTTTAAGTAGATATGATTTAAAGTTAAGAATTTCAGAGATAATAAAATAAGTATGGTTATAAACAAAATCATCATTAAATAATATCCTAAAATTGAAGATATTTGATTTTGAAACAGTTGAAAAAATGAATAAATCTCGAACTATTTTACAGAGACAATAATCTTCCATTTTTAATTTATTTTATCAACAGAAGTCAGTTTACTTTATATATTTTGGTAGATCAAGTTGAATAAGTAAAACAATAAAGATTGAAAATTTCAAAATTGAAAAATTTACAAGTAAAATATAATAAATACCGAATATAAACTTTTAAACAGGGCAACATGTTGATAAAAATTAACACTAAAATAAGATAATTTTTCATTGATTATCGAAAAAAATATTTAAATTAGAGTAATTATAATTATTATGAAGATTAATTAATCCTTAAGGCGCATGTATCGCGCAGGCTTGAACATACAATATACTTCTACTTAATATATCGTAAATTAATTTATTATATCATCGGTAAAAGATCAAAAATTTGAAAAACAAAATTCGGCTTGGGAAAATATTGATCATCATTTATCTATTTATTATGCATATTAAAGGGCGCAAAAATCAATATATAAATCATAAGAAAGGTATTGAGAGAATTAAACTCGTAAAAACTGATTGAATGCACAGCTTGATGCTGATTAATAACTTTAGAGATTCAGATCAAGTTTTAAAATAAGAAAAATATAAGGACGTTCACAAATTGATCATTTGTTATTATGGAAAAACAAAAAATATCTAAGATATATCTAGATAAAAAAATTTAAAATTAGATATCTATGAATATTTAAAAAGGTTCTAAAAAGATACACATTGTTATTTTCAAAATATTAATATGAGCGTTCACACATGTTATTTATTCTTAATTTATAAATGAATATTTAGACAAGTCAAAATAATATTGAACTTGAATTAATATATCTGTTAAAACAAATAAAATTTATTTCCTTTCTTGAGAAAAAGCACACATATTCTGGTATGTTTGAAACAAAATATGTTTGATTTTTTGCTTAGATATATAGATTTATAATACTATTCCCATATATATATTTAACTTTTGAGATCTTTTAAGAAACAATGTATCAATACGAAATCCACATAGAACACACGCCCTCATGTTATGCGAAAAGATGGTTTTACAAAACTTTTTATAAGATATATACATACTGGAAATATTTTCAGATTTTAAATGATTAAGGTTAGTTTTAGTTTTATCTTTTAAGCGTAGAAAAGCTTGTAGAAATTCTCGATATATATCTAACATAAGAAAACACAAATCTATAGCATCTTTTCTTGTGTTCAATCGACATCCATAAGCTTCAAAATGAGCAATATGGCTTAAATCCATCAATAACCTCTCGAAAAATCTTATTTCATCTTCATCAGATAAGGGAGATTTAAGAAAGAGAAAAACAGCTTCTGGATCAAATTGATCATTGTAATCGCTGGATATATACGACGCTTCTGAAATAGATGGATAACACAAATCATTTTCAGGTACAACGCCATTTTCAGTATCAAAATTTTGAGACTCTTTATACCCTGGATATTTTCTGCTCTTACCTCGTTTTTCATAATGCTCCGTTAAAAATTTTGGTTCGTGCTTTATTTTTAAATCGTTCGATTCTGTTTCTAACTCTGTTAGGTATCTTCGATATTCTTCAGACATAAATTGTAATTTCTTCTGGTTTAATTTAATTTTATTAACCAGCGAACATTTCGATTCATTTTGGTTCTTGATCATGTTTTTGGGACTCTTTCTAGAGTAAAAATCATATTTAGATGGTCGATAATTAAGAAATAGGTGAAAAAGTTTCTTCGCTTTTATAATATAGTATATTTTTAAATCTGAATTCCTGGATATCATGGATACACATCTTATGTCCTGAGGAAGTAATTCTTATGATCAGGAAAAAATACCATTATTAATTTTAGCCGTAGTCGTAGGTATATTGTATGTAGGATGTTCACTATGTGAAGCTTCCAAAGATATCTTTTCATCTTCTGAAGCATATTGAGTACATTTGTGATTTAAATCAATGTATTCAACAGGATTTTTACATTTTTCTTCATAGAATCTCGGGGAAAAAACGATCGATTGGTTTATTATCAATGAGAATATATAATATGTTTTCATGTTCATAAAAAACTTCGTATGTTATCATTGATGTTCGTATTGACTAAGCAATATTATTCTTAAAGATTTGTTAATTAAGTCAAAAAATTTAAAAAAACACATAAAACATAAAAGTCATTTTTCACGTTATTGAAAGTCATAAATGGCCAATTTATTGACATATTAAATTTTTGAGATTAATGTGACGTAATACTGTTAATTTTTCCTTTAATCATATTTTTAAAGACCTAAAAATAGTTTTTGTGAAAAATGCCCTAAAAGACTATAGTCTGATCATTTGATGAAATTAATAATAATTAATCTAGCGCATGTCTGTTATGCTACATTATTCCCTCCCACGGGTCATAAGACTGCATTCGACGCGATTCTTTCCGATCATCTTAGTTCTGTTACGGGATTAGGCAGCTGACCACTGTTTGAATTTTCTTCAGGCAGATTGCAGGGGACTAAGCAATTGAAATGAGATTTTTGTCGGCGGTCTGTGTCGTAAAGGTAAGTTAGCTCCTATACAGGGTGTCATTTTGCGGCAACTCTGAAAGGACCTTCGAAAATTGGTTAAGCGTTCCTCGAGATATTTTATTCATAAAGACAAAATCATCGACATTGTAAAACGTTGATGTCATATTTTTGTCGTAATAACTTTTCAATGCTTCGATACTTTTGTTTGTGTTTTCTGAAATTTTTCCATGAATATCCTTCATGATATTTTTTAATTTTGTGACATATTCGTGTTTGTTGTTCTTAGAGTTTTCACTTTGATGCTCCGAGAAAACTGTCAATAGGAAGTTTAATGTTTTTACCATAAATTATCTCTGCTGGAGTGTATTTGTAGTTCGGATCGCACTTGACCTTAGCGATAAAGCAATACAGTCAAGGAATGTATCCCACGTGGGCGAATCTTCTCGAATAAGACTCTTAATTGCTTATTTGATTTTTATGTTGTATCGCTCCACTAGTCCGTTATACATGGGGTGGTATGAAGTTGTTCGAGTTTTGTGTGACCCGAGATATGTACACAGATGCTGAAATAGACTTGATTCGAAGGCTGAACCTTGATCAGAGTGAATTTGGTCTGGAATTCCGAATCGAGAAACGACAAGGAGAAAAAGCTCGTGCTGCCGTATCTGCTGATTGGTTTGGCACAGCCTGTAATTCAATCCACTTTGAAAAGTGGTCAATGAAGACGATTATATGGCGGTTTCCGTTGTTTGATAAGGTAAGCGGCCCGATAAAATCGACTTCCCACAACTTAAAGGGCTGATTGACAGCTATCGGGCAAAGCTCAGCCTTTGGAGTGTAATTTTTGATTTATTAAGAGAACAGGTTAAACATCGTGATATATAGTCTGATGTATCCTGATCAATACCAGGCCAGTAGCATTGGTTCTTTATAAGATCAACGCATTTGTTAATGCCCATGTGATTAAGGATTTTATCATGTACTAATGATAGGATATATGGCTTCATCGCCTCTGGTATAACTGGTTTCTGTCCTCTGTGGTCTCTGTGATATAGGATGCCATGATCAACAATTAGGTTATTTTTGAATTTTAACAATCTATCCATGTAAGAAGACTGCACAACGTTTGTGAGGTTTTGGTTCCTGTTAAGTGGTTGACAAGTATCTTGATAACGTTATCTTTTTGTTCATCCCTTATATTAATATCTGGCATTATTTCAATTGCATTTATCGACCTGGATAAGCCATCAGCGATTATATTAGATGTTCCCTTAACGTATTCGATGTCGAAGTCGAATTGCTCTAGTTCAAGGATCCAACGGGCTCGTCGACCTCTGATATCCTTCATTTGCTTTAAACGTAGTAAGGGATTATGATCTGTTTTCAACGTGAATTTCGACCCGTAGAGATAATGCTTAAATTTTCGAACCGCCCAAACAATTGCGTTGAGTTCTTTGTCAATAATAGCATAGTTGCGTTGAGCATGGTTCAAGCTTTGACTTGCAAAAGCGATAGGAATAAGTTCACTCTATATTTTGGGAAAGGCAAGCTCCAATCGCTTTTTCTGAAGCGTCACAACTTAGATAGAACTTTTTTTGGAAATCAAGAAGCCCAATTGGGCCAATGTTACTTAAAGCAACATTCATTCCATTAAATGAGTTTACGCACTCTTTCGATTTTAAACCAAGGTGTATTTTTTTAAGAAACTTATACAACTGTGCGGCATATCTGGCTAATTCAGTATGAACCTTTGAAAAGTGTAAAAACAGCCGAGGAATGACCTTAACTCCGATTGATTTGAGAGTGCCTTCCAATCTTGTATTGCCTTAATTCCCTCCTCATCTGCTGATAATCCCGAGTTGGATATTTTGAATCCTAAATATTCAACCTCTTGTAAAGCGAATTTATATTTTTCGAAATTTAATTTAAGACTGCTTGACCTTATTTTAGGAAAAAATTCCTTCAAGTGTTTAATATGTTTCAGCAAACTGGATCAGTATACCAATATGTCGTCGATATAAACGACTGTGTATGTAGATTTCCGAAAAAGTTTGTCTATCAACCTTTGAAAAGTAGCTGGCGCTCTGCATAGGCCAAACGAGAGAAAATTAAATTCGTAAAAACCTCCCTTGGTCACCGACAGAAGGTTATGTTCTCTTGAGACTATTCGTCAAGGCCGATTTGCCAGTAGCCTGCTTTGAGATCTAGTATTTAAAAGTATTTTGCGCCATTAAGCTGATCGAATAAATCATCTCGAAGCGGTAATGTATATTGATCTTTCACTGTTACTTCGTTCAGTTTTCTAAAATCTACGCAGATGCGATTACTAACTTTCTTTTTTTCTACTACTACTACCGTTGTACACAACGGGCTTTCACTTTCCCATATTATGTTTCGATCAAGCATTGTTTGTATCTGACTGGCTATTTATTCCTGAAGAGAAGCGAATATTCTGCATGGCCATGAACTGCGGGTGTTAATATTCTCTGTGATAGATTTGTGGCGGACTGTATAGTTAAATCCGTTTCCGTCTTCGGATGATGCAAACACATCGTGGAAACATGCTATTATATCTTGGATGGACTCTGAGGGAAGTTCAGTTGTTGCAAAACATTTTTTGTCGATGTTTTTGTCAGGATGATATTGGGTGAGCATATATCAATCATTAGTTCATGCTTTGCGATAAAGTCTCGGCTACTTATCATTTTATGATTTAATTTTTCAACAACCTCAAAGTCCCAGTTGGTTTCAGATAATTAATCTTTTAAAAAAATTGCATCGACAAGGTACTTTCATAAGTTCTCCTGTCACTGTAAATATTGTCGTAGCTGATCGTGCTATCTCTCCTTGTACAGCGGATTCGTCGATAAGCGAGATGCACGATCCTGTATCTACAAGAGCCACTATTTTTGTTGAGAGCAGGATATGTACATTCACACGTGGACAACTTACAAGGGATGAATAAGAAGAATGACAATAACGACGATTAAAATATTTTTTTAATGTAGATCTTGTAGATTTCAGTTTCTGACATATCATTCTAACATGAACATAAACATGATAGTAGTTGCATATGCCAGGCCTTTGATTCCCGTGCTTGATGATCGACTGCTCCACATTTATCATACGATGTAGGAACGTTGGAATCACGTTAGGCTCTGAGTCTCAATGTCTCGAGTTTGTTCTCGATTGACTCTAGTCTATCGTGTATTGATTTATTTTGATAGTCTGTCTTGTACATGATTGCAGCAATATCCTGTTCCGGGTTTGAAAACTCAGTCTCAACAGTCGTTATGTATGCAGGAACTAACAAAATTTCTGCCTTTATGCATAAATCGGTGAGTGAAAGATCTCCAAACAATCTGAGATGAGTAGTAATGGCCGATGGAAGAGACTGGAGGATGAGCTGTTTGATCATCAAGCTTTTATCCTCAGGACTCAGTAACGGCATACTGTATGTTAAGTGAAGATCCAATTCATGAGTATAATCGTGGACCCTGTGTTCTGGACGTAAGTTCGAGTTTGAAAATTTGACGAAATGAAATGATGTTTTCCCAATCGGTTTGACTTTTTGGGAGATCCATTTCTTAAGAGTATCCCATTTTTTTCCAGATTGAAGCATCTTGTAAACCTCTAATTTTGAATAAGCGTAAAGCAGATGCTCATCAAAGAACGTGAGAACGATCAACGACTGTCTTGTTGTATCCCAATTCTGTGCTGCTGCAAAAGTCTCGAAACGAAGTATCCATAGCCTGGCATCGGTTGTTCGAGATAGAACTGGAATCCTGAAGTCAGATTAATCAATCCCGTAGTCTCCACCAAATATAGTCTGATCATTTGATGACATAAATAATAATTATTCTAGCCCATGTCTGATATACTACAAAGACTTTATTGAAAATATTTAAGACTTCCTGACGAACTCCCTTCATCGTTTGTTTCCATATCAGTTTGTAATATCTCTTTTAGAAAAATGCGTCAATATATTTCATGAAATTTCAAGAAAATTATCTGTTTTGAAGGAATCGTAAGAATATTAAAAAAATGAATTGTATTAAGAACACCATAAATTGTTGAATTTTATAAAATATATTTCATACAGTATATTAGAGTAGAACCTGATAGATATCTTAATTTAATATATACCAAATTTTATTAAGATATTTATTTACTTTTTGGATGTACTTTTGAGATTAAAGTATTCATCTACTTTATATCTATTGTATGTCTAGATATTAGTTTTTATTTCATATTGATTAAGCTTAAACAATACATATATCTCAAATTGTAATCTCAATATTTGGATTTGAATATCAAACATAGAGTAAATCTACAATCTCTTTTTAATAAAAATGATAAGTGAAACAAACATTTATTGTTATCGAGTTAACATAAAAATGGCCTAAGAATGTTTATCAATATATCTCTGAATATAATTGAGAAGAATGATTCATATAATTTTTGGAAAATATCAAATATGAACAATCGCAAAATTTAATTCAACGATACATTCGAAAACCATTATCTGATTTTCATTAACTGGATTGTCCCCTGATAAATTTTTTAACTTCCATATACTTCAGTTTAAGTATGAATATTTACTGTATCACAAATTGATTTTTAACTTTATAAATATATTTCATGCTAGTTTATTCACTATTTTGGTAAATTTGAAAATGCGCCATCGATAAGACTATTCCTACAGACTTAAGCGAAACAAAAATCTTTTTTAAAGATGATTTCATAACGTATGTTTAATTTAAAAAAATATATATGTGTTTCCTAATTGTTTCGAGTTATATTGAATTTCATATTACATTTATGGATTATTTCACCAAATCAGTAGTATTTAAATAAAATCGTCACATTCTCATTTTCTTATTGAAACCTAACCCTAAAATTTGAACCTGTTGTGTTAATATATACAGAGTTCATAAAAAAATAAGCCGACCAACGAATTATTACGGTCTAATTCATAATATGAAAAATTAACCTTATAGATATATGTTCTGTCAATCAATAAATTGACACGAAGACAAATGGAATTTTGGTTTAATGTTTCAGCTTGAATGGATTTAAAAAATTTACTTATGATATATTTAATCTGAATAGTTTCAGATAAGCATTTCGCTTAAAACTAACCACCTTTTCATTTATTTCAAGTATTTAAATAATTTTGACGCCACGACTTCTAAAGCTAGACCAATTATTTAAATTTATACTTTTAAATATCATATCCTCATTAAAGTGTACTATTTGATAAATCACGTTTGCACACTTCAATTAAGTGAAATTAAGAGTTTTAGATAGAACGATTTGAATATAAATGCAACTTAAATTTATGATTCATCAAATATTTTATGTTTAAATAAATCATAAGCATTTGGTTTTATATAAAATCAGCTGCATCATTTCGAATTTTAACTTCTCGTTCCTAAAGTTATGAAGGCCTTTATTTCAAACATTACATATCTAATCTAAAAAAATAAAAAAATATTTTGTAAGTTTCTCTAGTTCAATTAAAGTTGGGTATGATTATTCTAGCGTTTTTCTATCTTGGTCAGTTTTAACTTTGTAAAATGGTTGAATTAATTAATATTTTTATTATAATCCCGTTTTATACCTAACTCTTAAAAAATCTTTTCAATTTAAACAAATTTAATGGTTCATTTTAAATATGTACACCGGAATTTAGCATGTTTTAATTCATCGCAAACTCTTAATTATATCAAAGTTCTTTAATCTTTTTCCTTTTAGAAATGGTAAATATAAAAATTTTTTTGTTTTCACCATATTGTGTGTTGTAAATTAAATATGAACGATTTATATATGACCTTCCTTTTATTAATAACACGAAAAATATTATAATAACAAAGCTTAATAAATAGGTTTATAGTAGTTATGAAAAAATACTACTTTTTGGATATAAAACAGAATGATATGAAATTTGATAAATCTGCATTCATTAAAAGCGTAATATAATTCTCTGAAATTGAAGTGATGTATTTTTGAAAATTTAAAAATGCAAACAGTACCAC